>SRHC01003065.1:638422-748422 GCA_004794325.1 Pomacea maculata
CGTGTTGAAGCCGTCGTGAAGCCGTGTTGAAGCCTTCGTGAAGCCGTCGTGAAGCCGTGTTGAAGCCTTCGTAAAGCCTTCGTGAAGCTGTGTTGAAGCCTTCGTGAAGCCTTCGTGAAGCCGTAGTGAAAACGTGTTGAAGCCTTCGTGAAGCCGTGGTGAAGCCGTTGTGAAGCCGTGTTGAAGCCTTCGTGAAGCCTTCGTGAAGCCGTGGTGAAGCCGTGTTTAAGCCTTCGTGAAGCCTTCGTGAAGCCGTGTTGAAGCCTTCGTGAAGCCGTGGTGAAGCCGTGTTGAAGCCTTCGTGAAGCCTTTGTGAAGCCGTAGTGAAGCCGTGTTGAAGCCTTCGTGAAGCATTCGTGAAGCCGTGGTGAAGCCGTGTTGAAGCCTTCGTGAAGCCTTCGTGAAGCCGTGTTGAAGCCATCGTGAAGCCGTGTTGAAGCCGTCGTGAAGCCGTGTTGAAGCTTTCGTGAAGCCGTCGTGAAGCCATGCTGAAGCCTTCGTGAAGCCTTCGTGAAGCCGTGGTGAAGCCGTGTTGAAGCCTTCGTGAAGCCGTCGTTAAGCCGTGTTGAAGCCATCGTGAAGCCATGTTGAAGCCGTCGTGAAGCCGTGTTGAAGCCTTCGTGAAGCCGTCGTTAAGCCGTGTTGAAGCCGTGGTGAAGCCGTGTTGAAGCCTTCGTTAAGCCTTCGTGCAGCCGTCGTGAAGCCGTTGTGAAGCCGTGTTGAAGCCTTCGCGAAGACTTCGTGAAGCCGTCGTGAAGCCGTGTTGAAGCCGTCGTGAAGCCGTGTTAAAGCCGTCGTGAAGCCGTGCTGAAGCCTTCAAGAAGCCGTGGTGAAGCCGTGTTGAAGCCTTCGTGAAGCCTTCGTGATGCTTTGGTGAAGCCGTGTTGAAGCCTTCGTGAAGCCTTCGTGAAGCCGTGTTGAAACCTTCGTGAAGCCGTGTTGAAGCCTTCGTGAAGCCTTCGTGAAGCCGTAGTGAACCCGTGTTGAAGCCTTCGTGAAGCCTCCGTGAAGCTTTGTTGAAGCCGTGTTGAAGCCTTCGTGAATCGTTCTTGAAGCCGTGTTGAACCTTCGTGAAGCCGTCGTGAAGCCGTGTTGAAGCCTTCGTGAAGCCGTCGTGAAGCCGTCGTGAAGCCTTTGTGAAGCCTTCGTGAAGCCGTCGTGAAGCCGTGCTGAAGCCTTCGTGAAGCCTTCGTGAAGCCGTAGTGAAGCCGTGTTGAAGCCTTCGTGAAGCCTTCGTGAAGCCGTGTGTGCACACACACAGACACACTCACACACACACATAAACACACAGACACAAACACACACAGACACAGTCACACAAAAACACACACAAACACACTCACACACAAACACAGACACACAAACACACACACAAACACACACACAGACACACACAAACACCCACACACACACACACGCACATGCACACGCACACGCACACGCACACGCGCACGCGCACGCGCACGCGCACACGCACACGCACACGCAACACACAACACACAACACACAACACACACAACACACAACACACAACACACACAACACACACACAACACACACACACAACACACACACACACAAAACACACACACACACACACCTCCCGTGAAAACGTGTTGAAGCCTTCGTGAAGCCGTCGTGAAGCCTTCGTAAAGCCGTCGTGAAGCCGTGTTGAAGCCTTCGTGAAGCCGTCGTGAAGCCGTGTTGAAGCCGTTGTGAAGCCGTGTTGAAGCCTTCGTGAAGCCTTCGTGAAGCCGTGGTGAAGCCGTGTTGAAGCCTTCGTGAAGCCTTCGTGAAGCCGTCGTGAAGCCGTTGTGAAGCCGTGTTGAAGCCTTTGTGAAGCCTTCGTGAAGCCGTGGTGGAGCCGTGTTGAAACCTTCGTGAAGCCGTCGTGAAGCCGTCGTGAAGCCGTGTTGAAGCCGTCGTGAAGCCGTGTTGAAGCCGTCGTGAAGCCGTCGTGAAGCCGTTTTGAAGCCTTCATGAAGCCTTCGTGAAGCCGTAGTGAAGCCGTGTTGAAGCCTTCGTGAAGCCTTCGTGAAGCCGTGGTGAAGCCGTGTTGAAGCCTTCATGAAGCCTTTGTGAAGCCGTAGTGAAGCCCTGTTGAATCCTTCGTTAAGACTTCGTGAAGCTGTGGTGAAGCCGTTGCGAAGCCGTGTTGAAGCCTTCGTGAAGCCTTCGTGAAGCCGTGGTGAAGCCGTGTTGAAGCCTTCGTGAAGCCGTCGTGAAGCCGTGTTGAAGCCGTCGTGAAGCCGTGTTGAAGCCTTCGTGAAGCCTTTGTGAAGCCGTAGTGAAGCCGTGTTGAAGCCTTCGTGAAGCCTTCGTGAAGCCGTGGTGAAGCCATGTTGAAGCCTTCGTGAAGCCTTCGTGAAGCCGTGGTGAAGCCGTTGTGAAGCCGTGTTGAAGCCTTCGTTCAGCCTTCGTGAAGCCGTGGTGAAGCCGTGTTGAAGCCTTCGTGAAGCCGTGGTGAAGCCGTCGTGAAGCCGTTGTGAAGCCTTCGTGAAGCCTTCGTGAAGCCGTGGTGAAGCCGTGTTGAAGCCTTCGTGAAGCCGTGCTGAAGCCGTTGTGAAGCCGTGTTGAAGCCTTCGTGTGTTTGTGTGTGTGTGTTTGTGTGTGTTTGTGTGTGACTGTGTCTGTGTGTGTGTGTGTTTATGTGTGTGTGTGTGTGAGTGTGTCTGTGTGTGCGCACACACGGCTTCACGAAGGCTTCACGAAGGCTTCAACACGGCTTCACGACGGCTTCAACACGGCTTCACCACGGCTTCACGAAGGCTTCAACACGGCTTCACGAAGGCTTCACGAAGGCTTCAACACGGCTTCACCAAAGCTTCACGAAGGCTTCACGAAGGCTTCAACACGGTTTCACAACGGCTTCACCACGGCTTCACGAAGGCTTCACGAAGGTTTCAACACGGCTTCACTACGGCTTCACTACGGCTTCACGAAGGCTTCAACACGGCTTCACCACGGCTTCACGAAGGCTTTAACACGGCTTCACCACGGCTTCACGAAGGCTTCAACACGGCTTCAACACGGCTTCACGACGGCTTAAACACGGCTTCACGACGGCTTAAACACGGCTTCACGACGGCTTAAACACGGCTTCACGACGGCTTCACGAAGGCTTCACGAAGGCTTCAACACGGCTTCACAACGGCTTCACGACGGCTTCACGAAGGCTTAACGAAGGCTTCAACACGGCTTCACGACGGCTTCACAAAGGCTTCAACACGGCTTCATAACGGCTTCACGACGGCTTGTGATCTGACTGACCGATTTTAGGGAGCTGGATGGATTTAAATGCATTGTGGTTGTGGTTGTGGTTGGTGGCGGTTGGTTGGTTGGTTGCTTGCGGTTGGTTGGTTGCGGTTGGTTGGTTGCGGTTGGTTGGTTGCGGTTGGTTGGTTGCGGTTGGTTGGTTGCGGTTGGTTGGTTGCGGTTGGTTGCTTGGTTGCGGTTGGTTGCTTGGTTGCAGTAGGTGGTACAATAGAGTAGGTGGCACAGTGTAGTAGGTGGTACAACAGAGTAGGTGGCACAACCAACTGCAACCAACCAACCAACCAACCAACCAACCGCAACCAACCAACCAACCGCAACAAACCACAACCAACAACAACCAACTAACCGCAACCAACCAACCAACCGCAGCCAAGCAACCAACCGCAACCAAGCAACCAACCAACCGCAACCAACCAACCAATCGCAACCAACCAACCGCAACCAACCAACCAACCAACCGCCACCAACCACAACCACAACCACAATGCATTTAAATCCATCCAGCTCCCTAAAATCGGTCAGTCAGATCACAACGCTGTACACCTTATTCCTGCCTACAAACCGATAGTTCAAACTAACCCCATTGTTACGCGTACTGTTAAAATCTGGTCTGACGATTCTGTTGAGCAGTTACCTACTCTATTTTACCTAATCATCAACAAAGATAATCAATCATCATAATCATCGTCATCAACAACAAAGATAATCAATCATCATCAACATCATCATCATCAACAAAGATAATCAATCATCATCAACATCATCATCATCAACAAAGATAATCAATCATCATCATCTACAACAACAACAACAAAGATAATCAATCATCATCATCGTCATCAACAACAAAGATAATCATCATCATCATCAACATCAAAGATAATCAATCATCATCATCTACAACAACAACAACAACAACAACAAAGATCATCATCATCCTCATCATCATCATCAACATCATCATCAACAAACTTCATCATCAACAAACATCATCATTAAGAAATATAAACAAACATCATTAACAAACATCATCAACAAACAAACATTATCAACAAACAAACATCATCAACAAACAAACATCAACAAACTTCATCAATGTACATCATGAACACTCGCCATCAACATGACCATCAGCAACACCACATCAACACATGAGCAGTTTAGCAATGTCAATGTCAATGTCATAGATAACTTTCAACTTCTCCGTCATTCAGTTTACTTAGACAACTGTTATTTTAATAGTTCCCGACATTCTCACTTACGGTTCGGATTCTGTCCAGGGAGGTTCACACTAACTAACACACATATATCTACACTTCCTTGAATAATCTTTCTTGAAACTTCCTTCAATATTCTTCCTCGAAGACTCTCCTAAGCTGGGGGCCGCTGGGGTGACGAGGCCAACACCCCCTCCCTCCTTCCACATTTCTATCATAACGACCGCCACTCTACATTATGTATCTACTCACAGCTTTACCTTCTAATCTTATCATTTCGCCTTCTGTCTTACATGAGATCACATCAAATACTAGTGGTGGATCCATGCTGCACACACAGATAGCAAATAAAATCAATAAAATAAAATAAATAAAATAAAATCAGCTAAAATTATCTCACGAATACAGTCGGGATAGAAATGTAATCACAACATCAAAACGAGCCTTCACAATGATTCGCAAAATGAAAGCAGGAATAAAATCCCTAAGTCAAACACAGTTGTAAACACTTCAAGGTGTAAGCCCTAGTTCAATCAAGGCTATTCGGTAAACAACTATACTTAATCATCAATCAAAGCAGTCAGTGTACAGACATCCACATCCAAATCTCAGTAAACACAACAAAGCCCACAATGGCAATTCCTGTCTAGAGATGCAATAAACACATCAGCAATCCTAACGAGCACACAAAGAGCAATCAGAATCTTTAAATGTAATAATAATGTGAACACTACTAATCATCAAGATTTAACGTTCAATATAGGTTTGAGAAACAACCAACAATTTTTTCTTAAAACAATAGAATATAGAACCTAATGGGGAGATAATCAAACGCTCAGACACTACCAAGCTTCCTCCAATAAACACCACACTCAGGGGTAAAGTGAAGGTGGCAGGGAAAGAAAGAATACAGTAGAGACAGAGGCTATGTCCTTACTACAGGTAGAACTTTACAGACCCGTAGACCCTGGAGCTGGAGACGAGGAATAAAACGTGAAAATTAACCATAAACATCAACAGAAAAACCACGTGACTCCTTAAAGGATAATCCTTCCACACAACAACTGTTTACAAGACAGACAGGGTCACCACTTGTCACGGACAATCACAGTGGTCACATTGAAAAATAAGAATAAGTCGAAGATAACACTTACAATTCCGTCATCTGCCATCTGCCATCCCGATGTAGGATCCTCTCACGAACCTCAGTGCTAGGAATGCTCCTCCTCCACCCAATGGCGGTCCGGTGGCGTAACGGTTAACGCCTGTCACCAAGACACTGAAGATTGACTGTCCTGGGTTCAGCTCTCGTCTCGGGCATGATGTTCTTTCTCTGCAAGTGACATCTATTTACAGGGCTGGCTGCCTTGCCGTGGTATAGTCTTTGTTGCTGGCTCGGCGTAAAACACAAATTCCCCCTCCTCCTCCTCCTCCACCCACTCACTGCCAGGCAGGTGCGCTGTCACACTAGCAACTACACTAACACACCACTGCACATATTTGCATGGAAACACAAATGCTGGTAGACACTTCCAGACTCTTTGGCCAGGACATTCGTGGAAACGTCGACAGGATGCTTGATTCCTCCGCGACCGACAAGGGAAGAAACTCCAGGGCTACCCGTATCGGTTCGAGCTACCCAGCCTTGCCTCGGTTGTAGTCACCCCTGGGTAGGTCCGGTGTAGGTAGAAGGCTCTCAGGTCCTCCTGTAGTTAGGGATCCATTTCAGCAGGTCCTCCTTAACTGTTCCTCTACATGAGTTCCTGTAACTTAATTACTAATGAGACTATCATTCACTGCTACTATTAGTCTCCCTGAGTTAAACTCATCACGTGATTTCTTACTGAACGTTAAGATTTTTCTCTTGAAACAATTTAACAATACTTTTACTGTGAAATCAGAATTTAGAATTCAGAACAATATAAATATAACGTATTTGTTTACCTTTAGTCGGCAAGGCACTAAAAGCACAGATTCCCCTGTCTGTATTCACACCTGTACAGGTAGGACCAACCGTCTCGGCCGCTGCGTTGGGAATGTCACACACTGTTCACTGAGCGAAACACCTGGAGGTGAGCTGTCGTTACTAGTGTCACGTGTCATCAGCTATGCTTCAGGACGGGGTTTAAGAATTAGACTCTTTTTTCTCTTTTATTCTCACGCGGTACACACACTCGCACACACACACACACTCGCACACACTCTCGAACTACGCTTACAAGCGAAATAAGACATTTCCCTGACACACAACATCATCCTTATCTTGTAATCATCTTGTAACTAGCACTTGTTTTGCTTAGTTTATTTTTTGTACTCTTTAGTTTAGTTTTGTATGTGAGCACACTTGTTATTATCGTACAAGATGAAAAGTGTTTAAGGTATGTTGTCATTCCAAAATACAAACATAAAAAATTAAATATATTAAAACAGAAGAAAAAATTGTTAGTCTCTCACTGTTTTAAATTGTTTATTTTACTTTCTCTGAATTTTTGTTATCTTTATCAAGATGCATCCTGAGGAAACTTTTGTTTACAAGTAAATCAGCAGCGGTCCGGTGACGCAGAGGTCAGCGCCTGTCACCAATACAGTGAAGGTTGGCTGCCCTGAGTTCAGTTCTCGTCTCGGGCACGCTGTTCTTTCTCTGCACGTGGCATCTGTTTACAGGGCTGGCTGCCTTGCCGTAATAAAGCCTCAGTTGCTGACACGGCGTAAAACACCAGTTCACCCCCCCCCCCTTACAAGTAAATCACACTGGAAAAGGAAGCATGCACAAGTTGACTTTTTCTGTTCATTTGGTCTTTCCGTCTACATTCTGCCCTTTTCTGTTGAAAGATGAAGTTACATTTTCACCAGATACAACCATGTCTTTAATTATAATAATTTATATTTTTGATATTGAATCGGTTATTAGCAGTGATAGTGTGTGGGATAACCGTTACTGACAACCCTGATACTTAGTTGTAATACACACAATACGCAAGCACGCACACAAACAAAAAGAATAAATAGACAGAAACGGGAGACAGACTCACGAGTTCAATAGACATTAAAAGATTTTTGTTTCGCTGAAATCTTTATGAGGATCCCACAGCATAATAATTTTCTTTCAATGGAAAACAAAAGCGAAACCGGATTGGTTCACAAGTCCTTTATTTTCCAAGACATGAACTGCAACATTGTGTCAAATAAAAATTATTTCGTCGTCAGACGTCAACTCCCGAGTGACAGGCGAAAGACTGTTTAGGCATGCGGACTTAATCGTGTATCTTCTCTTCCTTAAATATTAATAATCAGATTCGTTAAACAAATAATTTGTGTCGAGGTGATTTCAATGCGCTGAGCACAAACGAATAAACAGCAATTAATCATAAAACAAACAAACAAAGTTTGGTGTAAAGTTTATACCAGTCTCTTTGATAACATTTTCAAAAGTCCACCTGAATTGTTCAATTACTTAGTTAAGCTATTAAAATAATACTCAAGCTAATAACCTGAGCATTTAGACTATGTGCTTAGATGCCACACTAAACAACTTCAAACTGGCAGAGGATCAACTAATCAAAGGGACGTAAGACAGACAAATTTTTGCTTGTTATCTCCCATTCTTCAGTGTTTTGTTTGTTACCTGATCCCACTGAAAAAAATTATTTTTTCATGATATTTATAATCAAGTTTTTAAAAGAAGATAGAAGAAATCAGTGTTGACTCCCTTACTGAAATTGTTTATTTTAATCGGTCTGTTTTGTTTTCTTTAGCAAGACAACCCCCACGCTACGGAGACGGTGCTCGCGATCTTCACTACTGTAACCTACCTGTAGTTTGACATTGTTTCTGTTGTTTTAGGCCCTCGTTTATTTTACCTTTACCTGTCATCAGTTAGGTCTTGAGTTATTTTGCCTGTCGCAATAAACTTTATGCAGCCCTTCATAGTGTTTAAAAGTTGTTGGATTAGCGCCAGAACAAGTTTCATGGCGAAGTTTGAAGCGGAGGGTTCCTCTGAACGCTGACGTCACGCTTCCGAACGCTCCCGAAGTTTTTCCCTTCACTGAGACGTTTCAAAAAAAAAAAAAAAAAAAAAAAAATCAGCCTCCGGTACGGCGCCGTGAAGTGTCTGTGGAAGCCACGAGCGATGAGTGATTGCACCAGCAGCAGACATGCGCCGTTACCTGCACTTAGCGCCAAGTGACGACAGCTGATGCATGGCGACGACCCGTTCGTTTGAATGCTCGAGGGATTGGTATTGATGACTCTCATACCTTGGCTTCCTACCAAGGCTGACTGCTGTCACAAACGATTTATTTATTTTCTGACCGTTGCCTAGCGACTGGAGCGTCCGTCTTCCTAAACGCTTGTCGTATCCTTCCCAGATTGCTGTCTGATTTATCGAGGGAGGTACAAAGGAGAGGGCTCGGTTTCCGCCCTGCACACAGCTAACCACTACAGTTCACTGCTCTGATGAGGCGGCAAGAAGTGAAATATATGAAAAACCTATTCTTTGATTATAGAATGAATTGCGTAATTGGTCAGAGCTTGGATCCTAATTCAACCCTCAGCTCTACCATCATGTTATCCTAATCGTAAATCCTAATCCTGCACTCACCCTAACCAATAAACCCTAACACGGTTATTCGCCTGTCTACAGACGGGAACTGGCCACTTTCGCGGACATGTATACAAACTGCCGTCCTCTGCATTTTTAAAAATTCAATTAAATTAAATTTTTATTTTAATATAAAATTTTAGGAATTGATTTAAATAACTTTAGTATCTTATTATATGCTCTTTATTTCTGATGAAAGCCAGCATCTGCCTCAAAAGTGAGTTGCCAGGTTCGTGTCTTGCGAATGTGATCTGCTTCTCCGCGCGACGTCAGCTGAGAGGGCCTGCCGCTGCGACACTCAGTTTCCAATAAACCACTCACTTCAACTCGCATGTACACACTGCAGCAGCTGGATGCAGCACTACCGCCACAAGAACGATTTCCCAGTGTTTATTGCCATCTTGCTGCATGTGTATAATCAGATACTCTGCCTCAATCCTAAGGTTTTGACTTGCCTCTGCCATGTTGCTTTTGCAAACTCCTGTCTTGTGGTCCTGGAGCATGTAGGCGACCCTGAATAACATTAGCATGAAAAAAAAACCAACTATTCCATCAAGTCGTTTACATGTTTACTGATGTATTTCAGCGTTTGATGAAAGGTTTGCACATGGTTACTAAGATAACAACTTCTGCCAAAGGCTTCTTGAAACAATTTTTTGCAATTGAAACCACGAGGAGTTAAAAACAAAACTAAAGTAACTTAAGGTCTTCCTCCAATGACTCGTTGTACTCTTCTGGATTTTGTTTATAAAACAATCAACGAATTAATGGGTTCATATAAATTAGAGTACATAGATTCCCTTCTGAAATTACTAATTTTCAACTGTTCGGAGTCCTAGTCTACTGAATTTTATCATGGCCACACAGTTTCCCAAAACTCCCAGACCCCAATCTTCTCCACGTTTATTGCTTTTCTTCTTAAATTTCTCCTGATCTTTGCTAAGAACCCTGCAGTGTGCAAAAGAAAGAGAACCTGAGGAGGGATGCTGTCATGGCCGCTCTGCTTTTCACTGCACTCGGAAGTATTCGATGGCGAGCGGCTTGGTGAGTGAGGACCTGGACAGGTCTTCGCGACCTCTGGGAGGTCAGTCGTGGCGCGACGTGTGCACGAGGGAGGACGCTGTACGTCTCGCGCCACGACACGACAACCATCGCTGTCCGCGTCAACACGAGAAAAGAGAGGAAGGAGAGAGTCGGGTTGTCGGTCCGTGAGAGACAATGAAGTGCTTTTAGCTCCACCATAAACCATGAGGTCCTGGTCTCCTGAGTCTTAAAAGCTTTCCCCAAATCTCTGTGACCCAGTAACGCGTTTCTAATGTGATCTTCTTGCCTTCTTTATTATGTCCGACGGCCATTTTTTTCCACGGAATTTGCTTAACGTTTCGAGTCAAAGTTTATTATTTTTTTCTCTTCATTCTCCTTTCCTGCGGTCTCTCCCTTTTCAGCTTGTCGCTTTTCTCCTCTCTACATCTCTTTGTCTCTCTTTGTCCCCACCTTTCTGATCTTCTAATCATCTTTTTTTTTCTTTGTGCTTTCTTTTCTTACATTGAACTGCATGTCTGATATTTTCCCTTTTTCTAATCTTGCTTTCATCTTTCTCTCTTATGTGGCAATAAAAACCAGTCTTTTTTCTCTGCTCTTTCTCTTTAATCTCTATCATCTCTCTCTCCTTATCTTTCTGGGCTCTACTCCTCCTTCTTTCTTTGTAATTCTCTGCCTGTCTGTAGTTCCTAACGCTGTTATTACCGTTTATTCTATATTTCGAATTCCTCTGAGCAGCGCCCATTCTTTCATTCTCCGCCATGTCTGTCCACAACAACCCACACACTGTGCTCGAAGATGGGAGACACATTCCAACCCCGCTCTCCCCTCCCTACTAACTGTTCACCTCGCTGAAATCCTCGTTACTGTCCTCTGTAGCAGAACAGAAGAGTGCTCTGTCCTTCGTCTTGGCCGTCATCGACCTCGGCGATGCTCCGGATATTGTCGTCTCAGGGCGAACTCAGAGGTGAAGTGATGGCGTCCACTGCTGGCTTCCTTGGTTTACAATGAAAGAAAAAAAAAGTCCGATGAAGGTCGTGTAACAAACAAATAATTGCGGCTGCAGTGGTGACAGTGTGTATGTGTGCGTGCATGTGTCTATGAATAGGTGCATAGATGCACGTACATGATACGAAAGCCACAGATGAAAGACAATTGTGCGAAAGACGATACTTCACAGAGTATCACTGACACAGGATAAGGTAAAGAAAACAGTTCACAGATGGAAAAAATGATAAATAGAAATGTATGACAAAACACTTTCGTAGAAGTGTACAGAGTCGTTATCGAGCAGCTGTCCATCAACAGTAAACTCTAAACAAACAAAATAATAACCAAGTGATCGTCCCACTGAGAAAATGGCTGCACATATCAAAGCAGTGCCAGTCAGCATTAACAACTTAAGCATAATGATATATAGACATATTTTAACCAGAATGGACGCAAACAAAAACTCTTTTGTGTATATATCTATTATTTTAATCATAAAAGGATGCAGTCAAAGCGAGACCAAAGGCGCTCCGGAAGAGACGATGTTTGATGAAGGAAACATTTGGATGAAATCCAGAGTCCAGCACTGGTCACATCACGAACCTGTATTACTGGACGACATGCAGACGATTGTTTTTTTAATTTTTTTTCAGTTCACTACTAAAACGAGGCTGGTGTATACAAAGCTTCCAGTGTTTATTCACATTCATTGTTTAGGCTCGCCGAGACTAAGAGCGGAGAACTTCGCAAGCGTTGGTCTCGGCAGACAGATAGCAGTCCACCTAAACACGTCCGTGGTCACATGATGAGGGAAACCTTATCCTCTGTCCCTGTTTAAAGGCTTCGATCTGTTCCCAAATGTTATCCTTCTTGTGTATCTATCCCAGATCACTTTTCTTATCCCGAAGCTTCGAGAGGTTTCTTTGTGCCTGGTTGACAAAGATGTCTAGCGCATGAAAACAGTCTCGTCTCGCGTGCTCTAGCGACATAAATATTTAGCCACACATTTCAGGAGAATTTTGTGGTAATTGAAGAGCTGGACAGCCAGGTATAGACATTCACACGCACTCGTGTGCGAGACAAAACTGCGATACAAAATAGACACTTCATAATTGTAATGCACGAAAAGAATTTATTTTCCTTTTTTTCGAAAATATGTTCACAACTGCTCAGTTCTTTTGTAAGTTCTTCCCGATCATCTCTTGCAGACATTTCTCTCAACCCTTCCCTCAGGTCCCTCCAGGCCAGATCCTCTAGTGACACTCCATGCACCAAAAAGTCGTGGAATTTTCTGTGCAAGATTTACATGATGCACCCTCGTGCTAATGTTCACTAGAATCGTGTTAGCTCTGTGTGCATGTGCATGAAAAAATGTTAAACCACTCCAGAGCTAATGGCGTGCCAGTGACGCAAACAGCTGGCTTATTCCGACTCAAAAAACAAGTCCTGCCAGCCGCACACTGATTGGTTCCTGCCTTCACGTGACCCTGCGCCTGTTGGGTGCTTTGTTTTGTTGTGCTGTTGATTCAAAGCCTGCTCTCTGTGTTTTATGGTTTAATATTTGTGCAAAGATATCATAGTTAAGATTAAAAAAAGAAATTTGAAAGATCCTTTGCTATTTTGTTTTGAATCCTTTTACCGATAAATATAAAATCATGAGATTTTAATTTTTTTAAAGCCTAAACGATGATCTCCCCTCGCGAAAACAGCTTCTTTTTTACTTGCCTCAAGATGACGACAGCAAACTCGGGACGCATCTTGCCTAAATGAGGATGACAGTTTGGAAAATATGTTCTTTCAACTGCCACCCAGTCCTTAACGGGTTGCTGAAAAGCACGGTCTGAAAGCACATCATCTTTGTCGTTAGCGTCGTTTGCGACATCGACTGCCTCCTGGCGGCCCGCTAATAGACCGCCGGTCGCCGTGATGGTGTGTGCGGGTGGATGTCTCTAACCAGCTTTCCCCTCCTGTCCCCACCCCACCTACCCCACACCCAGCATCCCAAGCCCTTGTGCACAGCGTTATTAATCGTGTCCTAGGGCGGAAGTGCTGGAACATGATGAAGTTTAACTCCTAGTAAGACTTTTATTAGTCGCTGCATGCTGACATTTCACGCTGAACGGAGACCTTGTCCCGATGACTGATCGAAGGCGCTGGGCGAGAAAACTGTCGAAGTTTGGGGGAGGAGAGAGGGGGAGAGATTGTGAGAGTCTGGTCCAGACAGGTTGTGACAAAACGGGATTTTTGTGATGCTTCAAAGTGACGAGTCCGTCGACGAGTAGTTTGTCAGTTCATGGATGTGATGGAAGGTCTGATAGAGTCCAGGAGGCCCGTCTGTTCAGGTGTAGACGCAAGTTTATAGGTACTGAACTATTTTCACGACGAGTGCAAACCAAGTTCTCGTACATGTACAGATTTACCGAGTTGATACCTCTACCAAAAAAAAAAAAAAGGAAGGAAAAAAATTATTTTTCTCCCTCTTCCATCCCGGGTCCAATGGGAGGACACCGATACTTTTGGGAAATAAGAGATAGAGAGTTCTTCATTATTCATTTAAAACGTCCTTGTCTCCCTTCGGGGGATACCCCTTCCTACCCTCTGTCACGCATGCTCTCACAGGGGCGGGGGACAGTAATGGTGGTGATGACAAAGAGTGACTGTCCCTGTCAAAAATAATAAGTGTTTGGTGTGAAACAAGGGTTACAAGCGGACATTCCCACCGAGTTCTGGGTTGCTGAGTTTTCTTTTTCTGAATACAAAGCTTTTAATGTCCTAGAACTGAAACTGTTTAGCCTCAGTCACATCTGACCATAGACATCACCAGAACACATCGTAATATCAACAATATTAAAGATCATCAAGGTTGGGGTGAGAGCAGAATCACTAATGGTGTCTGGTGTTACGATGGTGACGAGGACCCCAGACCTTGTTCACATAGTTACAATGTCAAAACATGAAATATCAGTGTCATTATATGTGGACTAACCCTGACCTATCGTCATTGGCATCTGGTATGCGATGTTGACACAATATTGAGAGGAGTAGAAAGTCCTTCTGAACTTTAATTCAGAAATATTGGAGAAATGTTGCTCATGTTGTATTTCGGATCTCATTTCCTTTCTGAGTCGTATTCATTACTACACCAGACCTGTCTCCATGTACAGTACTGTCGGGTTTATTTCTCGTATTCTTTTCATTGTGACAGCCACTCGAGCAGGATAGTCTTACTGAGACATAAAGTATTTAATGTTAGTGTTTACTGATATATTACTCCTTCTCTGAGCCCCCAAATAGGTATTCAAGGCATGTTAGCAGTCACTTGTACATTGAAATTCCTGTCATTCTCAGGGTGGGTCTGGTGCTCGACTTTCAAAAAGATGTTTGTCTTGTCTCCTCACCTGACCTTGACCCGACCCCTGACCCACATCACTCCTTTCTCATTCTTGTCGCTTGTCTTACTTCGGTCAGGTAAACACTAGCAGCAGACAGTTCTCCGACTATTTTAAGACACAAACCATGGAAACCTGTTATAAAGTTACAAAGGCCGTTGGCTATACTAAACATTATTTTTAATTATATGATGTGATGTTATATTTAGACTACTGAAAACATGACTGTTGGGAATTTCCAACATAGTTTCTAAAGAGAAAGAAGGACGACACTAGCATGCAGCAAGACCAATTTTGTATGAAACAAAAGAAAGAAATATGAGAGTAGAGCAACAAACCTAACCATGACAGATGGGTAGAGCGATGCTGTGATAAAAATATTATCTGCAACATGTACAAGTGATTTGTTCTTGTACATAATGTCTGCATGATACATGGTGGTGAGCTTGGATACCGCGAATATGCAATTCATGCATGTGTGTGTGTGAGAGAGAGAGAAAGAGAGAGATATAGAGATATAAAGGTTTCTCGACCTATCTGCATGTTTCACCCCGGGGACTCATTTCCAGATACGTGACTAGTGGCGGTGAAATCAGGCGCATGACAAGAAAATTTACCAAGTAAAGCGGAATATCAGGTGGTCAAGCATAATGTTGGCCAAGTAGAGCTTATTGTAGGTCAGGTATTGTCAGTCTACCTCCAGCTTATTGTCAGGAGCTTCTTTTTCATCAGACAGTGGGCCAAGTCATGTTTACTGTTTACACCAGACAGTGGGCCAAGTCATGTTTAGTATCAGACAGTAGGACAAGTCAAGTAGTCAAGATGGTCAAGTCGACCCAATCATTCAATATTTCGTCAAATAAATGGTTTTGTTAGACATCTGGCCCGGTTGATCTTGCTGTTACTTACAAGGGGCATCGTTCTGTTTACTCCTCTTGCAAGTGAAACAAAATGTTTTCCTGGAGTGGATATCAACAGCCTTAAGACAGCCTTGTAACCTGAGAACTTAGCTTATGTCGATGGTTGCCAGTAAAGTGTATCTTGCCGAGTTAAACTTGATATGGGTCTGAAGACGAAAATAATCGCTCATGTCCTACAAAAGTAATCGTTCCTAGACAGTTCACATCTTTTCTAACCCTATATGAGAAGAAGACTTTTGGTCACGTGATCAGCAAATCTGGTTCAGGCATCTTTCGGTTTAGAAATATGTCAAGCATTCGACACATCACATCACAGTTCTTCTGGTACAAGAAATTAAAATGAAAAAGTTTATTTTCTTAATTAGATGTGATGCCCAAAGCTGTAAATATTGATATAAAAGTAGTCTGCTTTTAGGAATGATGACAAACAAGCACTTTCATCCAGGAAAGCTTTGTTAAATGTACATGTGGTCTGACGACAAAAATGTCTCGATGATTTAGATTTTACTATTTATATAGTGCTTTCAACTTCTTATAGGCATATATTGCACAACTCCAGCTATGTATACTAGCAAATATAGTATTAAAGATGAAATCAAAAATTAAATTATGTACATTTTTAGATATATATATATATAAAGTGCCTTAAGTACTTCAAAGGGCAGTGTTCTAAATTCCATTGATATTAGATCATTATCGTTTTCAGAGAAAAATGTTATGATACTATCAAAATTGCTTCAGATGTTTGAATCCCCCGAGGCGAAACACCGCCTGCAAACACGAGAAAAGGTTTGTTCATGTCCAGGACCTCAAAGAACTCCTCAAGGACGTCTTTCATTCTCTTGTTACATCAAATGGGGAGACAATCGATGGATGGCGGGAGGACGAGTATTTGCGTTGGGACACACCGAGCTTCCCTGTCACCGAAAATCGAAGCTCGAATGTTTTCAGCCGCAATGGGTCTACAAGGGAAGTTTGGCAAATGGTCAATAGCATCAATAAAACAAAACTTCTGTGTGCTTCAGGTCAAGGTTTGCATTGAATTGCCTTATTTACTAAAGGTATTTTGAATTCATATGGGTGGTACCTTTGATATAGAGTCATATAGTCTTTTTGTATGTTACAAGGCTACATTGATGGGTCAATCAAATATCAGTGTGTTTCTGGAAGATCTTATAGCATTTAAATTGAAGGCTACACAAGGCATGGTCTTAGTGAAGAAAACAAGAAACAGAAATAACTGAGCTGTAAGATAATGATTTCTTTATAATATGCAATATATTTATTTATTTATCTGATCTGCGGCACTATGCTCTTTGAGGATTAAAAAGGAAGAAACATTTATCTGATGATGGTAGACATGTTGGTGTAGGTGGTGATGGGAATGATGGCATACGGGAGTTTTTCTGCGATGAATCATTGCACGATGAGAACAAATGCTGTTCAGGATTTAAAAGAAATATTATCGAAGGTAAAGGCATCAATGATGGCGTGGGTGTAGAAGATTTTCGTATATTCGTACCAGGAAGGGAGGTAACCGGGCACAGTTTACTTCCCCTTCCAACTTTGTTCACTGTTCACTGACGCTGGATGCATGCGGTGTAAGCTCCTGGTCACTGTCCAGCAGACTGGTGGACGGAGGGGGTCCAGTGGTGGGGACCGTAAGACATGTCAGGGGGGAGCTTGGTCCCCCGTCCCCCCTTTCACCTGACCGTGGCGCGGTGGAGGCGCCTAGGCTGCCATCTTGTCCGTACCTGCTTTCGCGAAAGAAAGCCAGCGCCCTCTCTTTCCGGCACACGTAATGTCGAAACATCCCGAAGATGAACACATCCCAGAAGCCTCGGGTGAAGGACAGCAGCTGGCTGGCCTTGTACAGCTTCAAGTCGCCACTCTCCGCCTTGGTGAGGCCTCGCTTGCGCATCACTAGGGTCACGACCTCGATCAGCACGTGCGAGAAGGTGAAGCAGACGAGCAGTGCGAAGATGAAGACGATGACCGAGGTGGACGACCGATAGGGACGCCCGGGTGCTCGCACTGCCCCCCGATTTTTCCAGAACACCCCGAAGAGGATGTAAGCTGCCAGGACGGGAGCCAGGAAGGTGACTAAGAAGTCCAGCACGACAAAGATATCCGTCAGGTACTCGAACCGCGAGGATGAGTAACACACGTAGGCGCTGCTGCTTCCTCGGCTGAAGCTAAACCAGCTGAACGCCGACGATGACGTTGCTGATGCCTCTGCCTCCGTGCCTCCCTCGGACACGCTGACACCACTTCCGGTCTCGACGTCAGTGTGGTCATGCGCAGAGCGCAGACGGCGGATGTCGTATAACACGACCGACCAGATGTTGTAGGCCGCGGCGAAGAACCAGGTGAGGCTGGAGAAGAAGAGGCAGCGGCCAGGGGAGAGGATGCGGAAGGTGGTGCTGATGGCCGCGAATATTCGCTCCATGGCCAGCATGGCGACGGAGTAGATCACGGCTGTCTTGGACACGTTGGAGAAGTAAAAGTAGCTTTTGCACATGTAACCTGACTCGTCGTTCACCACCTTCTATTGAAAGAAAAGAAAAATATCCATGTGTAAAACCATTGCTCTCAGTCATTTTAGCACTTTCTTCAATTATGTCTGACAGGTACAATCCCTACGTCATGCTTCGTGTGAGAAAATGAAAACGGTTCATTATTGAGGCTCATCGTGGTGTTGAGCAAACTGCAGTCACCAAGAGTTTCTCTCTTTTTTTTTTTTTTTTTTTTTTTTTTTTTTTTTTTTTTTTTTTTTTTTTTTTAGTAAAATTGAATTATTGGCAGTTTCTCAAGAAAGACCAGTGCAAGGTGAGAATCTGCGTGGAGTAAGGTGTGTAAGTAGTGTCTTACCTGAAGCAGGTCCAGCGGCAGCACTAGCAGCCCCGTCATGAGGTCTGCGATGGCGACGGAAAAAACGAGGATGTTAGTGGACTGACCGAGCAGCTTGCGCGTGAAGAACATCATCAGCAGCGACACGTCCCCCACCACGATCACAGCCGCCACCACCACCTCCGCCAGCACCCACGCCCACCACACCAGCTCTGCGCTGTGAACCCCGTCCCCTAGGGACTCTGTCTTGGTGAGATCCAGCGACCCTGACGGCGAAGGTAAAGGTGAAGGCTTCAGGGTCATGAGGGACGTCGTGGGCGATGAGGAGGACGTTATGAGATTCATGGCGATCGTGTGATGAGACTTCTCACATCCAGAGGATATCGCGAACGTTAGGTTGTGGAGGTCTTTCGTGAGTTCGCGAACATTGTCCCACAGACAGCAGAAGGGCGCCAATGCCGGGACGTGAAGACCTGTCCTGAGCCCGCAATCGTTGGATCATTGAGGAGTTCTCACATCAAGCAGGTAATGTTAACTTTAGGACGTGGTCGTTACCCACAGGTACACTTGCCCGATGGAGGGAACGCCCTCGAACCCTAGGAGCTTCGTATTCCCTTCAGAGAAGATCAGGGCATCGGGGGTCAGAGGTGAAGAAGAAGGAAAATCAGCGACGAGAAGGCTCTGATGTCTGCACAAATCAAGGGGAATGAGAGAGTGAGAGAGAGATGACAGCGTTTAGACAGGCCTGACCTGTGAACTGTTCCTTGCCACATGACAGGGCCACGGTAAAGGTCAGCGAGTAACTGACCTTCGAGTCTCTTCTGTCTCGGCATCAGAAAAACCCTGGCGACTAAGGATGATTGATCACTTGCTGCTGATTACGGAGAGTTATTAAGTTAAACTTTATATCCCCCCCTCCCACTTTGTTCTCAGCTTTAACGACATCTTCCATGTTCTGCCTTAATCTTTCTGTCTCCTCCTCTCTGGCTCTATTCCTTTCTCCTCCCTTCATTCTCCTTCTTTTTTCCATTCCTCTACCCCACCAACAAAGAGAGAGATACACACAGACAAATATGTCATTTATTTCTCTCTCTTGAAACCACATTTTCTTCCACTCCTCTTTTCTCTTCAACTATTTTTTTTTTACATCTCTCTGATCTCAACTTTCTCTGATCTTTCTTTGATCATTTTCTTATCTCTCTGTGATATTTCTCTATGATCGCAACACACGCACACACAAATACACACACACCCACACACAAATACTGGCTTGTAGCTCGTTTCTCGTCGTTGCTACATCGACATACTTAAAATGAAAAATTCAATTTACAAACCCACGGTAATATCTATTATTTAATATTAAGTGGGCTTTAAACAAAAACGTGTACTGCATTTGTCATTTCATTCAAAAGTGACATATTCCTCCCTCTCTCTTTCTCTCTCACACTCAAACACACATATGTACACACATTCACACACATACACATACACTCTCTCTCTCTCTCTCTGTCTGTCACACACACACATGGAGTCGTATTCTTCCCACTAACAAAGCAGACAACTCACCGAGTTCACTGGAAGAAGAGACTGCGTGAGAGGACCAGCAGGGAGGAGAAAAGGAAGACAGAGCTCGTTGGATGTTGACGAAGCGCGGAAGTGTCGCCAACATGCGACGAAAATGTCCTTTTACTTCTGTATCCAGACCCAGCCTGCACCACGTCTTCCGGAGAATAAATGAAAAGCACCATTGTTGTGGACTGGCTGCTGTCCCTCCACACCATTGTCGTGCCTCCTCCTTCCTTCCTCGCAGTCCTCTTTCTGCCAGAGCGGATGTGACGCCACTGTTTTCAGGGTTCACAACGTGGGGTTAACCCACCGACATTTCTGAGGGGAGATAACTTCGTTCCGATAGTGTCCCTTAGGTTATCGAATCAATGATTAAAGGCTGTTCCGAACGACAGTTCTAAAACATCTATTTTATACTTCGTTATCTGTTTTGCTCCCCCTCCCTCACTCCTACCCCCGAAAAAAGTTGTTTTCACTTGTCTTGCCATCCAGACAGTTCTTTCATCATGGCGTACACTCTGGCAACTGAAGTGAAGCAAGTTAAGGAGACTTGCAGTACCGACAGCTCCTCCTGCAAGGTATCGCCATGCTTGTCACGACTAACTTCGTTTGCCCGGATGAAGCGCCGAGTCATATTGTGATGATCAAGTCGTGGGCAGAACTCGCGGGTCTGGCGGTCGATACCACGTCCCGCTCGCCGTCCTCGTGAAAATGATACAAACTCCACTGAACAGTGTGCGAGCGGGGACCACACGGGGATGCAAATAAATTTACCGAGCGGTAGGGAGTATGGGGAATACTAATGAAGGGGAAACTCTTGTCACTTCGTTTGTTTTTGTTTAGTTGTCACAGAATCAGAACTTCTGATCCCTCCCGCTTCATGACTCAGTCTCGGGGACGGACACTTGCAATAATCTTGTTTGGAATTCGAAGTTTCTAGGGTATCTCTGGGAGGTATCTCTGGTAGGTATCTCTGGCAGGTATTCTGGTAGTAGTCGTATGTAAGCAGCATTAGTCACTACAGAGCTCTACAGTTCCTGCTCTTCACACATCCCAAGGTTCTGATGTTTCCAGCTCTCTATCCGTTGTAGCAAATATTTTTTTTTTTACTGTAGTGAAGAGTGCATTTTCAGACTACGATCACTGACTTATTTTTCTAGTCCATCGTCATCAAAAGACCATTTTCCCGCGGATAACATCCGACATCCATTTGTTCCCCATCGAACGTCCACTAACGATCTCTAGCACTGTGATTGCCCTCTGTCCTCTGACTAATGCTGCGTCCCTAATAAGTTGTCGAGGCTGCATCTGGCTCCCTGCCAACCCCGTTCGATTAGGATGACGTGGAACTAATGCTGTGTCTTCCTCACCATCTCCTGCAGCGACCTCTGTTGTCGTCCCCCGCCCCAACTCCACTCCCCTCCCCCTCGTGGTCCCAGTAACCGCATCACCCTCCCCGCCAGAAGCAACAGTGTTGCGTGGCAACCCTACCGTCAGTAGATGCAACAAATAGAAACAAGATGGCGCACCCAGGAAAAAACAGTTTTTGTTTCGACTGGTCGATTGTTTACCTCGATACACCCACCTGCCGCCGTAAAATGTCCATTTTTAGTTTTCTCATCAAAGTACCACCAGAGTTTGCTCATTTTCAAAGAAACATCTACAGACAAGAAGGAAGTATAGGAAGTACTTTCACTGAGATAAGAGTTTATTGAGAATACGACTTTTTTCTTTAATAGCAAAAAAAAAAAAAACAAACAAAACAAAACAAAACAAAACAAAACAAAAACAAAACAAAACAAACAAGAAAAAAAAACCAACAAAAAACAAAGAAACTCAAGGGGCTTCTTTTGAATAAACGGTAAAAATTTCTCGTACTAAGATTTTCGCTCACAAAAACAATATTTCATTTAGTCAATAATATCGTTTTTAAGTTTCAATTTCTTAATATCTTATATCTAAAATATTCTTGAATCACAAAAACATCAACAGCTTTAATCAACTGGAAACATTATCATTCCCTAAATAAAACTTTTTAATCACTCCCAAAAGGAACTCCATAATCACCCATAAAAAGAAACTTTGTAATCAGGCCTAAAAGGAGACGTTTTAATAATTCATAAAAACAAAGTTAAACTCAGTTATTAGGTTCGAAAGAATAAGTTTAAAACTCCAGTCTATAAGAATAAACCTTTTACACTACAACCGTTTCTTGTGGTTCCCAGCAAGTTAAGAAGCAGAGTGCTGAAGATGCGACATGTAGAGAGTTGTTAATATTTCCATTTCCTATTGATGAAGCCTCACCAGGACTCCCTTTATTTTCTCTAAGCTTCTTTTTGTGTTCTCAGTCTTGTTCCGTATTCAGTCTATCAGTCTTGCATCTTAAGCCTATTTCTTTGCCAGCCAGCCAATCCCAGCTTTCGTGTGTTTTAATTCGGAGCGTCAGGTCCTCTCTACCGGCAAATATATTCTTCTTTTTCCTTCCTCGCATCCTCTTTGCTAAGGACATTAATTATTTCTGATAACTTCGCCATCAGCGAAAATTTTTATCGTAAAGAACAAAAGTTTGAAAATAATCAACATTATCTTACAGGAGGTTAACTGTAATTTTAGCATAAAATGTAAAAATTGGGAAAGTTTTCAAACACCAGTACATTCTAGTGGCATGCAGCTTGCCTCAGGAATTTTTCTTTCATGCTGAGCATAGACACAGACATTGTCTACAAATGTCTGTAAAACAAATCCTTGCTGTTGAAGGTCATAAACTGGGATTTCTTTTCTGTTTACAAATCAGTGGGTCTAGAAAGGACCAAACCTCCATCCACACACTCAAACACACACACACAATCGCAAACACAAGAAAATTTCTCTACACGTAGGAGGCACTCATCTCAGTAACCAAACCTCTCTTGCTGAACAACATCCAACACCAGAGAAATCAATGTTTACCTGCAGCTCCCAACACGATGCCAGCCTCCCCTGGCGGACAAATGACCGGATGTGACGACACAATGCTTTCACTGAAGTACCCGACAACCGCAGTAACAAAGACCAAACGGCGTCGTTATGACCTGACTGGGGAGCAATAATCCGCCTCTTGGACAGACACGAAACCTCGTCCATCAGACATCATCACTGAGAGTAGCAGACCTCTGAACACGTAATCTTTTTGATGAAACATTTATCACGTGTCTGTTACATATAAGTAGGTTGTCATTTTATAATAAAATACCTGTGATCCTACCGCCTGTACAATATTTTACATATTTTAAAAACATAGTTATAGTTGTTATTGAGAAAAAATATTCAGGAAAACAATTTTAAAGGTCTGCTTGCATTAATCAAAAAGTGAACAACATGTTTTTGCCACCATTTCACTGACCTTTGACGCTGACGGAAGAAGAATATTACAGGCGTTGTTGGAAGGGCAAAGGTGACATTTTGCGAGAGACTTTCAGTGAAAATAATCCCGTGAAGAACAGCAAAGGATAGAAAAGGCGACAGACGAACAGTCCTTTGTACTAGTAGTTTGCTGAAGAACTGTGTTTACACCAGAACCTGTTTGCTTCAAGACCTTAAAGGGCAAGGCAATTAAAAACACAAAATGAGTTTGAATGATTGATATTCTTGGTCTGAATCGTTTCTGATTAAAAACACTTCGGGCTGCGGAAAAGTAGATCACTTGTCATCTCGTCTAAGCAACGGATTGATGATAGGCGCTATATTTACTCTTTCCTGAAGGAGAACAAATCGATCTTAATTCGTTACACAGAGTGCCTACAGTTTGACAAGAAAGGTTTGACAGACTCAAAACTAATCTTTGGTATAATTATATATATATCAATGTATGTTGTGGGCATCTTCACTAATGTGTTGCCTAGAGGACACTCAAAGAATCTAAGACTGTGCTTTAAAGGATTGTGTTGGCATGCATGGTGGACTAAAGTGAAAAAAATAGTAGATATTAGGAATTTCAGAAAGCTACATTTACAAAGTTTCATCTACCAGATATATTGGAAAAACAATAATAATAAGTAACCTTTCACTTTACTTATAAAGCTATTAAATCTTCATAAATACTTGATCCAACACAAGGGCTCATAAACAGGTTTGTTCCTTTATTATGATGACATTATCCTATTTTCGACGGACAGAAATCGTTGGAACAGCAATATTTTTTTTCAGTAACGACTCTCATGTCCAACAGCAAGTTACTACAGTGACACTCCTGTTGTTAGCCCCTGTATTTTCTCTTTGTCCTGTACATGACTTAGTTTTGTTTACCAGTGTATTCCTGTTGAAATTGTAGGGCAGTGACCCCAGATCCATGCTGCAAGAGTCTGGTGACCAGTCTGAGGTCACATGGCGGCCTCAGTGTATCCACACAGAGTTGCATTTATACATAATCAAAAGTAAACGAGTCCTTTACATCCATCGGGAAGAAATTCCGAATATCATATCCATCCTTTAAGCGTAGCTAGTATCTGACTTTCCCTGCCCTTTAAAAGATGAATAGGTTTGGGAATTTTTAAGCACGCTGAACTCTCTTCACAAACCAAAAAGCATCTGCTCCACGTCGCCTTTGCCCAGCGACGCCATCTTTCTTAAGGAAACAGTCGTTCCGACAACTAAAAAATCGGTTTTGAACTCGTAAAAACACCGCAAAGATGGGAATCTTTCAAGTGTAAACTACATTATCATATTCATCATGCAGATAATTATGTACATTTAAATGATATCACCAGACACGCTTGAAATTCCAGAGAGGAAATGTCTGGTTCCCATAGGCGCAAGGAACTTGAAAGTAAAAGCTATCCTGAATAGTTCATCAATGGAAATTCCAGCAGCCGATGAATGTTTATTGTTAATTCTGCCATGTTTCTTGACTCCTTTGAGACCAAGCCTTCATTCGCTGCCTCTTCAACAATTAAGGAGTCTGATTCTAAAATGTGCAGCAGTGGACTCCAAAGTTCGTGAATTTGAAAAACCCTCTGGTACGACAGCTGATGGAAATGCATTCAACGTTGCAGGTAGGTGGGAGAAGGGAAAACAGCAGGAAGGAAAAAAAGTCAGTAAACTCTTTCCGAGAGAAAATAAAAATATTCAGCGCATTGGGATGAGGCGCGAACAAGAACTTCCTAAACGTTTTTCCCAACTTGTTACTTTTTTTTTAATCGACTCTCACAGTTCCTAGAAAAATGTAAGAAAAGATGAGAGCAAGGAAATTTAATTTTCCGACATGTTAAATTTAATTTTCCGACATGTTAGCATGACTGACATCCCCCGTGTGCCCCTTTCCTCGGATGGACGGATGACAAACTGACAGACAGAAGGCTGACGATTAATGGAATGAGCAGGCAGAGGAAGGCGTTATTTGATTTTCTCCGCTCTCACAAACCGTCTTAACGCTTCTAGTGCTGAGAAAACCTAAAAATAGTAACAGGCACTTTATTCTGGAATTTCTCTGGAACATCAACAGGTATCAGCAATGCGAAGATTGAATAATGGCATATCCGAGGCTGGACAAATCTGCGCTGCTTCGGTTTATGTCCTGTAATCATTTTTCTAGAGATATCCTTCAGCGAAGGTTTTTCCCCCCAAAATAAAGTTTCTATTTCTATGCACGTTCTAATGAAAGGAATTACGGGGGATGGGTTTACAAAAATGAGTAGCTGTTATCCAAGAATAAAGGATTCCCTGAAACCAGATTGGTATCGTCTTGTCTCCTGACCTTAACTATAGGGCTGAGTTTTAGCGGTTTTCGTTGAGTTTTGTGTGACAGAAAATTTTCACTCAATTTTTTTTTTCTTTATTTCCTTTTCCAAGTTAATTCTTATTTGGCGAAGATCAACAATCGCAGCCCCAACTCCCTCAGCCCGAACACATCTCATCCCTTTTATCTAGTCAAAATAAAGGTGTGAGCAACCACTTTCCCTCCCCTCTCCCACTTTTTACATCCACAAAGCAACCTTTAGAAATGACTGTCAGTTTTTGTCGTTCAGTGCAGACGGCCATCAGTTGCTGGGATTCAGTACTGTAATGATTTCCTGTCCATGAAGAGCTTCAGACAAAAACAAAAGTAAAATGGCCGTGCAGCGGCTACTCCGTCAAGGAGAGTGGTTCATCGAGTGAAGCCCGGAGCGCGTGGCGAGCAGGAGGAGCGGGTGCCAGACTTGTCTGAGAACGTCACGCTTGTCGTTGCTAGGTAACGTTCGCGAGGTCACCGGCGTGGCGAGCTGTTTGACCTCCGTGATGGGCGTCGCCAGCGCTGCCTAGACGACGTCGGCCTCGGCAGATGCTCGGTCGTCACGCACGACATGACAGGGAGGCTGCTGCAGGCACGTCTTGCGTTGCTAAGCGACGGCAGAGAACCGTTACGGTTTCCTTGTTGTCACTTCACGCTGCTTATACGTGCATCCACAAACACACTGCAGTTGAAACGTTTTATCACAGCAAAATTATTCGCAGGTACTTCATCGCTCTCCTGCCTAACGAGCCATTAACGATCCCAATTTCAACATGTCAGGAAGAACTATTATATTTTTATTTCAGTCAACTGCCTCCCTGTGTGAACGTCACACTAAAGTTCTCTCCGTATTCTGAAATTCTTCAAACTTGAACCATGAAATTGTTAAAGATCATTACTTCACTTTCTACATTATTAAAAAGCTTTTAGTCCTCTCTTCGCTGATAAAAACAAACCAGAAGGTTTACTTTTACCATCCTTTTATGTCTTCTTAATTGCTAGCCTCCTGCGGCCCTTGTTTTATTCAAAGCTACAAAAGCTGACGAACAAATGTCAGACAGCTTTGCTCCCTGAAGGTGATGCTAGATGAGCAACTCTGTTATTTCACAATTTCCAGCTCTTCTGACAACTTTGCGAAACACGACCGAAGTTTGTCTGCCCCTGGTGACGCATTGACGAGAGTGGCAACACGATTAGGGGAGGTAATGAGGAGGATGCTCTGCCTCGTCCCTGTCCACGTTGCATGGCGCTGAGGGCGCTCCTCCTCCTCCATCCTGCATCCTTGGATCAATACATTGATTTTTATTGTCTTTACATTATGCCGACCTTTGACCTGTCCCTGGCAAAGACACAAAAAAGGATGGCGAGAGAGAAATGCAGGTCCCTGACACAGCCCCGGGCTCTCCATGCAGAAGGCAGGGACTCCTCAACTAACACCCACCATCCTTCGCATTTCTTGCTGCGTAAAAAAGTAGTGCCCTCTCTCTCTCTCCTTTAAACTAATGAAATAAACATTTTTCTTCTAAAAAATACTCTTTTATTCGCACTAAAAAGGGTAAAAATGATGTTTCCCCTTAGGCGTCAGGATTTTCTTTGCTACATAGAACTTAAAATATAAAACTGTGAGGAGCACTATTGGAACTTGGAATACTTCAGGGTGCATCACACTTTTATATTTTCAGTTACAAGTAGTAAAGAAAATCCAGAGACCTAAATAAAAAAGAATATTTTACTCTTCTTAGCCCATTTCAAATAAATGTGTGTTTTAAAATATTTTGGTTATTTTATTTTAAACATTTAAGGTCTTTTTGAATTTTGTTATCGTTTTTTTTCTCGTTTTACTTTATTATTATTTCCTTCTTATAGACCCATAGATAATCTATAGTTTACTAGTCCTCCGAGAGTTACCTGCCATCCCTAATTTGGCCTCTAAGATCTCATCCAACAGTAAAAAAAATACTGGTTGTGCACTGGTGGAAGTGATTTAATTTTGCACTGCAAATAAGTAACTGAACTGGTGGAACTTTCAGACATCTGGAACGATGGAAAGTGGTTGAAAAATTGTTTACAAAATTTCGCAGACAGACTATTGTTAACAAGGACAGTAAGTTAAATAAAAGTGTGTAAAACACACAAACAACAACAACAACAACAACAACGACAACAACAACAATAGGGAATCAATCCGTTTAATGCTTGGCTTTGGTCCTCCGATTTTTCGGAACTCTTCCAAAAAGTTATTTGCTTCTTTCCTTCCGTCTCTTATCTCTTTTGTTCACGTCTGGTTTCGGTCTTCCCTTTATGCGTGCTTTGTGATACACGTGTGAATATGTGTGTTTATATATATGTGAGTGTGAGTTTATATATAAATATGATAGACATAGAGAATGTCTCTGTGTGTGTGTTGGCTGGTCTATGGACTTGAATGAGACATGTTTCGTGATAATGAGGTGACTAATCACTACTTGGCGAACCTAACGGAGGAGAGCGAACTGATGGAAGACACAATAGCAAAAGTGAAGATGGCAGTTGTAAGTCAGCCGACTGAAGTTTCTCATAAAAACCTTCTACTGCACCGCGGTCTACGTCAGCGACCAACAAGGCTGATGCCATCATCAGCAAACACAGCAACGATTTTTTTCCCCACAAAAGATGGAAAAAGCATCAGCCTGCAAATAGATGCTATCGGGAATCTTTTTAAAGCTTTGTACCCGGATGTCATGTAAGGGCCACTGGAGCAGCGGAGGTTTTGTATGACACCTGTATATAGATTGACTTAGAACTCAGACATTTATAGCACTTGTATAACTCGGACATTACTGGCTTAATATTCGGATGAAAAAGTGAATAAATAGCATCATTTTTCATGCTGTATTTTAGACACGACATTGAAAAAATATCCTACACCTCTCACTTATGTTCGTTGTCTTTCCCCTCGGGTTAAGTACTAAGCCAGATAACATCTTTACTAAAAGAACATGGTTATCTCTGTTTTATATCTATGCACAAAAAGAGAGAAAGAAACTTGAGGGAGAGACGAACACGGGTTCAGAGAGAGTTCACAACACGCACAAACACATAAAATGTTTTTAAAGAAAAACTGCCAAACTTGGCGCACGACCGTGTTTGTCCTAATCTACCTTCTATTCCTTCTCCCTGTCTCATAATCTGGCGCTCGTACGTTCCAACAGAATGCTGATGTCTTCATCTGTCTGCTCATCTCGAGCTCATCAGCACATTCACCGACTCCCTGCAGACGTCGCCATTGTAGCGCCTTGCGTGTGGAGTGTCTGTCGAGCTTCACTTTCTTCAACATCTTTCTCCCTAGTCCCATCCCCCATCTCCTCCCTCCCCCGACAGCCAGACTGAGTCGGACGGGCGCTGCTTCAGACCGATCAAAAGATCAAAGGTCTCTCCAGCCGCCAGGGTTTCAAAAATAGGTACACGTACAGCAAATGTGCCAGAACAGGGCCAGGGCGTCACGGACTAACAACTAACAGCCTCTTAGTAACTGTAGCAGTCTTCACAAAGATGCTTCTGGCTGGCACCACGGTCAGGGAGCTGGTGGGTACGGGGGAGAAGGGGGGACTGAGATAAATTGCCTTTCTGTCTAAAGGTCTTCATGTACGTCACTCTTTGATTTTGTAACGTGCGTCACTTTGTCGCCTGTGGAAATACAAATGAAGGAATCGATGCAGTGGCTGAGAAGAAAGCTTTTTAAGCTATTTTATTTAGAAGCTGCCAAGTCTTACGTAGGTACACTTTCCTCTCAAATGTGGGACAAAGGTACAAGCTTCTGGCTTTTTACCTGACGCAAGCCCGTGTCATTCAGGTCTGACAGTGTCAATGAGTTCACTGTAGCTTACTGTCATCTATCCCTAAATTATTATTATTGTTGCTGTTAATTTTCTTGTTATTATTATTTTTCAGCATGTTTACAATCAGGTCAAGCCCCTAAGGGAGTTGCTAGGCACGTGTAACCTTGCAAGAAGACGTTGCGGTGGAACGTTGCCAAGCCGTGAAGCTGACGGTAAGAATAACCTTGACCTGAGGTCGCTCACGAGCGATGCACTTTTAGTTCTACGGGACAGAAGTCATTTTTCTTCTTGTCAGAGGCAGAGGTCAAAAACCGACAAAAACCGACATGAGGAGACTATCTCGACCCCCTAGCAGATGGCTGGCAAGTCTAGAAGCCTGTGAGCGCTGATAGCCGGCCCCTAGCCATCGCCCCTAGCTATCGCTCCTTTATTTGCCGGCAACTGCAAACCCACAGACTGTTCATGGCTGGCACTGTATGCTGCAGTAATCAGGCTCCATCTTTGTCTGTCATGTAATCTAAGGCACAGCAGGCTCTGTCTGTGGTCAGGCCACACTCCCACCAACTTCGCAGACGTTTATGATTTCCCCCCCAAAAAATTTCTTACCTCCCTTCACGCACCCCTACCTACCTACGAGGAGAAAAAATGCTACGAAGAGAAACTGTGTTACAAGCATACCACCTGAAAACACGCGTTTAGCTTATCATGCGAAGTTTATGCATATTTCTAGGAGATGGGGAAGTAGCACAGAGAGAGAGAGAGAAAAAAAAACAAAAAAAAACCAACCTCTTAGACATGTAAAATTACAGAGACGACAAGGGACGGAGAGAATAATAAAAATCCAGCCTTGAAGCACAGTCAACCGCAGGCTCTGACTTCTAACGAAATTTTTTTGATATAATTTATTTTGAATATTGTTGATTAAAGTATATTCCAAAACTTTGTCACAGCTTTATATTTATATATATGGAGAAAACTTTTTTTTTTAGCAGACAGACATGAAGACATCTGAAATCAATGGAAACTAATATCCAGCCACACTTTCGAATAAAATCCTAATGTATACAATAAAGAAGTTCGTATTGAAAACAACAAAAAACGAGTCAAAGGTAAGACAATTCACTGGTTTAGTAGAAACATATTAGCATAGTAGCCATAGCGAGCTGTAAGGCATAGTTCTATAAAGACGAAAGATTAATTAACTTGCACACGTTCAATGGCGGAGCACACGTCTGATGATAAGATAGAGTATTTATCAAATTATGCAAATTAACGCAGGGGCAATAACACGGTGGCTGCAGACATTCCTTGCGTACAAACAACGTGTGGGACCAGCAGCTCCAGCCAGCAGAAGAACAACAGACCGGGTTAAGGCCACCCAGAATAGTAAATTGTACAACTCGCTCGATTCCAGGAGGATACCTAGGTGGCAGCTGCATAGTTAATGCGAGTAAAAGTCGTTTATCTGACGGCTTCCCATCAATAATCCAGTCAACAACAAACAGTCGAGCACCTGGCCCCTGTGGGCGACCGCTGCAGTCTAACAAACGCTGGCTTCGGACACCAGCCATGACTGATGATGCAGACAGGACCGGAATTGTCCCAACAAACACAGCTCAACATTAAAGTTTTAAAGACTGACGATTCAAGGGACTTCATTCCCTCACTCTATACAGTGGAACCTCGGTTAGCGAACGCCTCGGATAGCGAATATTTCGGTTAACGAACAAAAATTTCGTTAAAAGTTTGTCTCGGATAGCGAAAAAAATTTCGGATAACGAACAGCCACGTGAACCCCACGTGACCGACCAGCATGTCATCATTCGCGCTCGAGACACAGTTACGATCGGTCGTTCCTTATCTGTGAGCATCCTTCTTATTTAGTGATTTTTGTGCTTTATTTTAATAAGATAATCCTCAATCATGGCTCCAAAGAAGATTAAGAGCAATTAATAGTAGTGAGGTAATGACAAGGAAGCGGCCAACAAATGAATTGAAAAAGGAAATGATTTCAAAGTATGAAGGTGGCATGAGTCTGTCGGATATGTGATATCGTATTACCGAAGAGTTTTACAAAAAAGGCAGAAGGAACAGACACTGGACAACTTTTTTCCTTTAACCTCAAACCTACAGAAAAGGGAAGTCACCCCCGATTTTATAATGTCACGTGTGCTCATGGAGGAGGAAATCAAAGCAGTAATTCCACCCATTCCTCCCCACACCTCCATCCACCCACGCCGTCAAAACGGCAAGTGTTCTGATGTTTAAATGCTTTCGTTAATGTGTTTATGTTTATTTAATTAAACTCCATTTATATTGCATTATAACTGTTCTCATTAAAACAAATACCTATATAGCCTGTAACTTTCAAATATTAGCGAGTCAACAGGGGCTGGGAACCAATTAAATCTATTTCCTTTATTTCTTATGGAAAAAATTGTTTCGGATAACGAACATTTCGGATAACGAACAGCTTTCAAGAACGGATTAAGTTCGTTAACCGAGGTTCCACTGTAGATACATTGAAGATTACAAGACTAAGCACGAAATATGTCCTCTAGAACTGAGGATTTGAACCTCCCCCTTACCCTTTGTCCTTTGAGTTGTAAATTAGATTTTCAAAAAAAGTTCCCATTCCATCTATTTTACAGATTGTATGAAAGGGACTTAATTTCCTACTCTTGCCATCCATCCAGCTTCACCCACCCCATAAAAAGAAGACATTAATTACTATTTAATTACATTAGTTTACCATCCACTGAGTCCTCGCAACTACCAGCTTTCTACCGTAACTGCTCACATACATTAAACACGCACACACAGAGGCACAAAGCACGCATTTCCAAGATATAGGACAATCCAAGAAGAAAGAAGCAAAGAGAACAATGTCGGTGAAGGCCTTGAGCCGGTATTACTGTAAGTGGTTCAAGGGGCTGGCATTCTGTGGTGTTTACGAACACTAGCCAGAACTTTGCCACGCTCCACCCTTCCCTTCCTCCCCCTTCCTCCGGTTTATTAAAAGAGGGGATTGGGAAGAAAAACCGAGGGTTTAGCTCTGCTCTACAGAAGCTGGGAACGCCAAGCTCTGCCTGCTCCTACAACAGGAATAATTAATCGGGTTGGTGTGAACCCGGCCTCTGACACATGATGAAGAGCTCTTGCTTGCCGGAGGCAGCGAACGTCCGTCGTTCTGTGGCAATGAAGCACAGAGGACGGGGACGAGGCATGATGGGGGGAGGAAAGCAGCTACAAGAACGGAGGTTGTTTGCTTTTTGTTGTCTGATGGCCACATATCCCTTATTTTTACTTCATCAATCTTTTTAAACTTTGGCCTGTCCTTTAGAAGAGAGAATGTCGGATTAAAATATTTGAATTTGTCTTTTTGTTAAAATGATTGTGTGTCCTTCTTTTCAATTTTTTTAAAATTTATGACCTTACTTGATAGTCTTGGCTGGACTTTGTAGCACCGAGAATGTCTTCAGAGAAGATGGTCATAAATCAGCAATGTGACAGTGAGTCGTTGATGTCATGTTCATGCCATGTGACACTGATACCAGAGAAGTATTGCGACAGTCATGTCAAGATGGCGCTTCCTGACTCGAGTCATTAAGGGTTAAAGACGTGACCTTTCGGTCCTTGCCAAATGAGGAGTTCAAGCCCGCACTTCTTTCCCGGGGGCAACTTTTTGTGAGGGAGGAGCTATTCTCCTCATTCCTCGCTGCCTTATTTTTTCCCCCAACAACCCTCTCACGGATCAGGCACCACAACATCCGGGTTCCACTTGGGAAGATCGCAGCGTCACCAAGGCATCGAACTTCCTAGTTTTCATTCCTCAGCCCTCCGGTCAGTCCAATCACTCGGCTCTCCACTTTTTTCCACCGATAATAATTTCCTTCTGCTCATTGCGTAAGCTTTATAATCATAATGTAGAAGAAAAAGTCGATGATCCCACGACAAAGTCCGTTTGCTCTCTAAATTTTACATTTTTACTGCTTTTGTCATTGATCAATGTGGATTTGATGAGCTTTTTACAACGATCTTAGCGAGATGCTGGGGTCGAAAGCTTTGTTTATACAGGGAAGCGGCGGGGAGGATATTGATTGAGATGCGAGGCTGACATCTGATCTTCATTCTTTCTTGTATGATACACTGCCCTGACTGACGTCACAGTCTTCCTGTTGTTGTTGACGATGTTTACCTCTGACATACTTTGAAATTAAAATTGATTTTTTAATGTCTTTTCTAAGACATACATTTTTTGTGGAGCAGATGAACTGTTTGAAAACAACTTGACTTTTTATATTGTTGATGATGATCTTCCTTGATCTTTTTATTTCTATCGGCGATTTCTCATCTCGTAGACATTTCACAGCAATCTACCTTGCTACCAGCATTTTTTAACATTATGTTAAGAGCATAATGAGTGCAATGTGATTTTTGTAGTTTTGTAACTATATCCACCTGGTTATTCACACATCAAAATCTGCTAAATCTTGTTACTGAATGTGGGAATTTGATTGATTTAATATGAATTATCTTTCTTCCGTCAGTATCCAAGGGAAGGAAACAATGGGCTGCTCACCTGTTGGCCGAAGACCGTGCAAGCGAGCGGCGTGTGCTAGTGGCGCCATCTGGCCATCACATTCCTGGCGTCTTCTGTTCTTCTTCCGTCAACATTCATGATTCACTGAGGTGGTATGACTGTAGTCATAACTTGGGGGCCTGGGAGTCGAGTTTTGAGACAGGATGGAGGGTAATAGCTGGAGGCTTGCGTCATGTGGGGAAGATCGTCAGCAGCACTCGATAGCTTCTGAAAATCTCCACATAAGAACTTTCGCTACAGACAAAGAGGGAAAAAGTTCAAGGGAAAGGAGGTGAAAGAGAGGAGGTTAGTAAAGGAGAAAGAATAGATGAATGAGGGAGGACGCAGGGGAGAGTGGAGGGAAGGTTTAGAGGTTGAGTGGATGCATGTAATGATGGCAACACAGGCGCGCGGACACACAGGCCAAGAAAAGGAAGTGTAAAGAACAGAATGAGCGAGTTTTTAGTGGCGAGCACGGAGACAGGAGGAGAATGATAGCAAAACAGTTCCTCTGACAGTCTGTGTTAGCTGTCTGTCTTAGCACTGACTAAACCTGACATCCATCTTGTTTAATCTCTCTCTCTCACGCTCTCTTTTTACTAATTCGACACTTCGATTGGAATCTTTTTATGAGGCTTTAAGATAATGGAACTGTGATATGTGTGTGTGAGTGAGATATATATTAGTGTGAGAGAATTTCATTCCTTTTTCTTTCATTAATCATGCTTTAACTTATTACTGACTAAATGATCTTTGATCTTTCTTTTCTTTGAAATGGGTTCTTTGCTTCTGGTCTACTCAGTAAAAGAGTTTGAATTTAGCATGCTTCGTTTTAGTAGTAAACTGGAAAAAAATTCTGCCAGCAGTCCAGTAATGTAAGTTCGTGGTTTCATTGAGTTCCATACAAAGAAGCTATTTACACATGTAACTACTTGTTTACATGTGTAGAAACTACTATCGTAAACAGTTTTCATGCGTAAACACAGCTTGGCACACGTACCTGGAATAATCTTACGTTATATTCTTGCGTAAAGGTTAGTTTAAATGTACAGACACACTACTTTATCTTGTGTAAGTGTAGTCTATATATATATCTACAATCGCATGTGTACCAAATTGAGCAGACCGAGATTTTTGTTTACGCGTGATAAAACTGTGATTACTAGACAAACACTTTGTGTTGAACTGTCTGCCGACACCAACCAGCTGTACAAGTTCACATGCAGGTCAGAGAAAGGTCACGTGAAACAAAGTGTGAGGATGATTATTAATTAAGCTTTAGGGGAATGCTTCAATATTGTCGGCAGAGGGCGCTGTCCAGTATAACGAGCTATTTAATTAGTAATTACGAACAGTAGAAGATGACATGAAGAATAAAATAAGAGCAAAGACATATCAACACGATTTACAAAGAAGGAAAAGGTCCTTCTCCAATTGTAATAAGTAAACATGTCTATCCTAAAATGACTTTCAGACTTAGTGTCTAAAGATAGAGATTATGACTGCATTCAGGTAGGCATGTGAGAGACAAGTGTTGGGTTACCGCAGTGTAGAGAAGCATTCATGGAGTAGGCACACAAAGAGATCGAGAAAGAGAAGGAGCGACAGAGGGAATGGCCGGTATCTCTCCAGGTCCGGTTAGCCCTTGACTGTGGCAATACTTTAGTCTCGTGGTAAATGAATTGCTGGATTCCTTTTATTATAAGCAGTCACCTCCGTGCTGAATGAATGCATGCGACGTTTACTTTCAAAACGACTGACATTATTTAGCACAACAGGCTTCACGCTGGAAGGTTTTCCCCCAACGAGCAAGCCTCCTACAACGAAGAAATGATGGACCAAACAAAAAAACAAACAAAAAAAGAGAGAGAAGTAAAAGATGAAACGAAAAAGTATTAACAAGCACGAAAAACAACAACAGCAAATATTTATGTTGCAAAGATCAACAAGTGGCTGGGCTGCACCTCGTGTTGTTGACGTGGTGGATGAAGCGTGAGATAAGGCTTTTGTGACCCAGACTGACCCCAGTGGCACTCAAAACACACGTTCAGGTGCGCGTTTGTCAGAACACACAGGCAGTGACAGTATGTGCTCGTTCACACAAGCGTTGTCAGTAGGTCTCCTGTGAACTTAATGCTTAGAACTAAACTTGGGCATGTCCCTTGATTGTTCTCTCTCTCACAGTTTATGTTGGATAAGCAGGTAATAAGTATATTTCCCGAAGGTAGCTTGGTGCTGATAAGCGCGGATCTTAAAAGACGTTTTAGCTGACAGCTTGGCGTTAACCATACAGCTAATGAACTTAGCGACTCGTCATGCGCCTGGGCCCTTATCCGCGAGCACCGGCAGCAACCACCAATTGGTCTTGGCGAGACGTGACTCCCTGTAAACCCAGAGGACGGGGGGTAGGGATGGTGGGTTAAGAATGTAATTAGTCAACAAGGATTATCCCGTGCACGAGCCCCATTATGGAGCGTCAGGCCGAGAAGATAATTATCATATGTATTACTTATTCGTGTCCTCCATGACGACGCATGTATAAACACTCAAGGTTGTCAAGTTTATTGCCACACCCCACCCACTATACTATGACTGCTGTAGGTGGAAGCACTCTCCCTCTATGAGTAATCCATCTCACAATTTTTTTTTTTTGGTGGTAGGGGGATGTTATTTTAAATTAAGATTTCGGGTCACGTCAAACGTCCTGCTGCAGATTTTCCCCACGGTCACCGAGTCCATCAGTGAATATAGATCATTGTCACCTACTCAGCAGGATCGGCCGTCAGAGATTGAAATCTTATCTCTTGTCCCTGCATGTTGCACCTGTTGACACCTAGAGCCCCTGCTGATTATCTGCGTCTTAGCCAGCCTTAGTCGCCATCTCGGTCTATATTTAGGTTCGGGTCATCGCATCCTCTCAACATCCCACATCACAGGCCTCCGCCATTTGCTCTCCGTTTAATGAAGATAATTACGGCTTTCCGACCAGCCTGCGTTTAGTCCACTCAGTGTAATCTAATCCTTGTAGGAACGGCGGCCAGCATCTCTCACGTCACTGCAGTCCCTTGTGACACCGCTAGAGGGCGCTGGAGGGAAATCCACACCAGGTGACGTCAACTACAGGAGGCGCTAAGCCTCGCCCACGGCTTTCCTGCAGCAGCTTAAGATATGGAATTGATAAAGATGAGGGAATTATTAAGACGGTCGAGATGGTTAGGAGACACTCTACTTTGAAAGGACACGTAGACAGTGGATTTCATTTCTTGTTGGCTGCTTGAGCAAAATGTTTTGTTTACTGCTTGAGTAAAATATTTTGTTTACTGCTTGAAAAAAATATTTTGTTGGCTGCTTGAATAAAATGTCTTGTTGGCTGGTCCTTAGCCCCAACTATTCAGAGAGTATGTCATGTTTTTTTTTTGTTTTTTGTGGGGAGGGGTGGGAGGATTGGAGTAAGAGAGGGGCCAGATTAACAGAGCTGACACTTGCTCCCATGATACTTTTTTTGATGAAATGTGCGGTTCAGCGTGATATTAGAGAGATAACTGTAAAGCAATAAAAGAGAATTGGTTAGCTGCGCCTGTTGTAACTCTTGGGAATAGAGGACTCGCCGGTTGACGACACAATCTGATGACTGTGAATGTAGATGTGGGTGTGTGGTACAGAACACACACCAAGAGCTGGGATCAAGGTTGTTGGATGGGATGTAGGGGAGCAGGAAGGTTGGAAATGTTTGAGGTAAACATCCGAAACTTGAGCATATGGATACTTACATAGACCTACAGATACTTACACAGCAGATGCCACAGCTTGTCCCAATTTCTGGCATTTTTGTATTTGTATTTATTTTGTTGTTTTTTTTTTTTTATTTATTATGTATTTATTTTGTTTGTTCTCATTTTTGCTGCATCTGTTTTAGTCATGTCAACTTCTCTCCATCCCATGTCCTTTCAATGCGGTTGCATGTGCATGATTGCATGCTTATGACATTGCATGGTCAGCCAGCATTATCTCCAAGGATCCGTCCTTCCCTATCAAAAGAGTCCGTTGGTTTTCGCCTCTACATTATTTTGTGCTCAGCCTTGTACAAGGACAGGGCCACCTTCACCTTCGCTCAGCAAAACTTGAAAGAAATCTTGGCGGTTAAGGTCACTGGTAACCATGGATGGTCTATTCGAGCTAGGGATGACTATAGTGACACAAACTGAAGTTAGTTATAAAAGTTATTCAAGCCTGACGGAGACTTTTTGCCTCGTCTCTCCCATCACGTGCGCGTGACTCGTTCGCAGAGTTGTCTGCCTTTGAACGCCATATTGGTTGTGTAGGATGACCCTGGCCGAGACACCCCGGTATTGTTTGCTAGCAGAAAGCCTCGAAAGGTTGACCTCTGTCGGCCATTAATTTTCTTTCTCTCAGATTAGTTTCATACTGCTTGGCAGAAGTCCCTTCTCAGATTTTTCCTTCTTATTATTGTTGTTATAGTTCCCAAGCTACACCTCAAAGAATAGTCCTGTTTAAACACATGCTATAGATGCTGAAGGAAGAATCAAATGTAAGGAGATTATTTTCCTGTTCTTCTCTAGTTTTAATAAAATCCCTTATTTAAAATGCTCTTTATTATTATTAATGTAGTTGTTGGTAATGGAGGCGATGTCTTCAATAGGCTTGATCAGGTTCAGTATCTTGGTCTCAACGCGACTTTTTTGTAATGGGGGTGTGGGGTGGAGGGCAACGAGTTTGGTGTTTTATACCGAGCCTGCAACTAAGATTGTATCACGAAAAAGCAGCAAGCGTGTAAACAGATGTCACATGCAGAGAAAAAAAAATAGCGTTCCAAAGACGAGATGTGAACCCAGGCCAACTGTACTTTTACTGTATTGGCGACAGACGCTAATCATTGCGCCACCAGACGGCGCTTTATATCTGTCAGAGGCACGTCCCAGACTAATTAGTGAGGCCTCGACAAGTCTTTAGGGTCTTGATTGATTGATTGATTGATCGATTGATTGATTGATCCAATGATTGATTCCAAGCAGCGTGCAAGCTGCTGGCCACGAGCCACTCCCGCCATGTTCTCATTTTGTTCTTGCTTTATTTTTCTGTGTTGTTTACAGTCAGATACAGAACAGAGGATGTTGCGGTCAGACAGAGGGCACGTCACGCAGACAGCAAGGATTATGGGTCATGGGTTCAGATTTCAACATTTCAGCTCAACTTTCTGCTGAGTCGGCGTAAAATACCAACAAGCCTCTGACTGAATTGCTGTTGCTCTTTGTTTACCTCTCTTGTCAAGACACGGAGTGTTATTGCTTGTTTGATTTATTCCTTTTGTTTTTGTCTCTGGATGCAGTCAGTCTTCTTTGTCTGGGTCCGTTGTCTTCATTTACATCAGACGATTTCTACAAACAACAGAAACCGGAATCTTTTCTGAGCGCCTCTCGGAAACACTGACGAACCACGACTCTCTCGAAAGTAGCACTAGACCGTTCTGACCTCATGTATCCATTACCACAGCGATCATTGACCTCACCAGTTCACCCAACCATCTCACCCACTCTGGACACTGAACAGAATCGGATCCCTGGAATTATGGCGGGAATAAAAGTTTGTGATGGCGCCGTTATCAGGGTGACTACACGAGTGCGGGAAGCTGCGATTGAGAGATGGCAGCAGGAGGTCCACACTCACTTCTTCTCGGTTACACCACCAAATCCCAGTGCATGTCTGACAAGTCTATTTTCAGGTGCCTCGGAGGGCCAGGATTAGACCTGACGGCGACACCGGAGGTCGGAAATAACCCTCTGTGGCTGCGGTGTGAGACTAGAAGACTGGGATGTCAGGTCGTAAAGACGTTTTCCACTTTGTTTCTTGAAACAAATGGCTCTGCGCTCGACAACACAAGGCCCGGGGTAGGTGGGAGTGAGAGAAGGAGGCTGCATCTGCTGTATCTCTTGAGGAGGAGGCAGCTGGCCGCTGACTTTGATGGTTCTCTGAGGGATGAGGAGCCCGGCGTTTAAAACTTAGCACTTATGATGTGAGAAAAAATCTGGGTAAGAGAGGGTAAATAGATAAATAACACATAATAATAAGTGCGGGGACGTTATAAACAGTAGTGATAAATATAACACAAATACAAGGCAAAAAATCCAGTCTAATAAATATACAAATAATACACCCAGACTAACATGCCAACATTGCAGTCCTGGCAGGTCTCTTGGACCACAGAGCAAAGAGTAACTACTGGAAAAAAAGCACCAACACCTGCAGCATCACGGAACTATCCCCCTCCTCTCTCCCCCCACAAACCTCCTCTCTTCCCTTCTTACCCCCTTTTTCTCCATATACCCTAGGTTTCTAGCCCACACGGTGCCAAACCGCCTTCAGGTAGAACACGTCTCTCTCTCATCAACAACAACAAAAGAAAAATAATGTGGAGACCCTCTCCATCCTGAGGTACTTCAAACAGCGGCTCTGACATCAAAAGCACTTAACTCTCCCTGCCAACCTTTCAAGCGGCCATTGCGGCGGTGGTTCTGTTTGCCAGGAAACCTGCTTGAATGTGTTGTCTTGGACTGCTTGTTTGATCTTCGAGGGCGAAGAAGTAGAAATAAATTAAATAATTCATTGAAATCTTTCCAGCACGATTTAAAGAACTGTTGGGATTAATGTTTGGAAAGAGATAATGTTGCAGCACTACGGTCCAAAAAAAAAAAAAAGTCATCTTCGGGTTCGTTTAATGCTTTGTGTTTTGGTAAGATCGGAAGTCTTTTGATTTAAATTTTTGTAAATGTCATGAAAATATCCCTTCTCTGTATCCTTCTTCCTTTTGCACAGATGTGCACTGGTACAAGCGCAGGCCCACCCACCCACGCACACGAGCAAACAAACAAACACACACACCCGATATTTGCACTGCCCGTGTCGTAAATTTATTGAAGTGTGAAACGGAAATATAGTCGAAAACACGTCAAAACCTTTTAAAGATGAGAAATGCCGAGAGTACTTGTGTATAAAAAAACACTTCAAAAGTTGTTTGTGATCATTCTGACGCATGTCCTTCAGCAAAGTCATAAACTGCAAATCAGCCCCGTCTGCATGTGGAAAGCTGACAAGTAAACAAACCCCCTCTCTTGAAATTAGTTATAGTCCGGGTGGAAATGTAAACCTTTATTAATGGTTCTCTCGATAGCTGGATGGCTAAATGACCGGCCGGCTGGACAAATGGACGAGTGGAGAGAAAGAGAGAAAGAGTATAGACAGGTCAACATGTTGTGAAGCAGGGTAGACAAGATTAGGGTCTGCTTTAAGGTCCAGGTAACCCCGATGCCGTATTCACGATGCGAAGGTAAGTCAGTATCTAGGGTAAAATGTAGAAATCACGGGAAAATTCTTGTCTGAAGTTACTTCACCCCAGGGAATCTTTTCCACTCTTGTAAGTGCGACCCCGGGATTAAAAGCAACGTTCTTGGGGAATGGACACCTACAGAGACAAGAAAACTCGTCCTTCGTGTCTCTGGGACAACCACTTATCCTCTCGTCATGAATACGGCATCAGACTCACTAAAGCTAGGCTCAGACAGTCGTGACAAACAGCCGCCACTACCACCTCCACGTACGCAGCGCCCCCAGGCGTCAGTGGCGCCGACATGGAAGTTCGCGGTGTCTGGGGGGAAGAAAAACAAACCAATATTTCACGTTGGCCGCACCGAGAGCTGGCCTCGCCTGAGAGGGTTTTTCTCCCTCCCAAACTCTTCTGGCAACGAGTACGAGCTCCGTAGACGCTGGCTGGTGTTGTTGTGGTTGGTACCCTCCAGCTTCCCAGGGGTAGCGACAGAAAAATCTACCCGTAGGTTCTACTCCATTTGAGCTTCAAATCAAGTTTATAGAAATAATAAACAACACACAAGTGCATAAACACGAAGCCAGTGAATCATTCGTCCTTTTCATCCACCAGCCAGCCTCATCATTCCATCATCTACCTGTAGGTGATGGCTATTTCAAGGTCCCTAAACACAATGGTTTGCACACACCCACGCACATTTTACATCCATTTTGTCTCCTTTATCGGTTAGAACCTTCGCATCTGTCGGCCATGATGTCACCAAGGAAACATAACGGCCAATGGCGTCATATTCATGTTACTGCATTCTTCTCCTCAAATATGGTCTGAGGTGAACTCCTCAATCAAACTTTAGCAAGTGAGGCGTTTGTGTTGCTGTTGTTGGGAATTGCCGCCAATGATGTGTATGCATGGGTTGTATTCGTCATCGATAACACCTAGGAACTTTTGTTTTCTTTATCGTGGCGAGGCAGCCCTCTCTCGTTTTCACTCGTAGCCCAACCTGCGCCGAGTCTTGTAAACACGGAGGACGAAACTCTGGCTGGCCCCCAACCCAGGTATCCAAAGCTTTCTCGTTTACCGAAAAAAATCCTTCTTCCTAGTGCCTGAAAGAATGTTTCGCATCAAAACATCCTAGAATTTTTTTTATCAATCAATCTGAGATAAGAAATTTCACGACAAAAAAAAAAAAAAAAAAAAAGATCGGGTAGTGAGTGCGCCGTGTGTGTGTTTGTGTGTTCGTGCGTGTGTGTACAGAGCGCGAGAGCGAGAGAACCAGCGAAAAAGAGGTTGAAGTGAGAGATTTTTTAAAACTAGATACCCGAGTTTACAATAACAATGTCAAGTTGTTCTTCTCTGTACCCGGACATTGTGCAGCCGTTTTCTCAAAAACAAAAAAAAACAAAACAAAAAAACTAACCAACTGGGACGGTGACCTCTAAATACCGTTAACCGTCTGCATGAAATGTTTTGTCGTCAATACCGGGAATAAACATACCTACATACCTATGCCTAAAACCTTGTGGAGAAAATTCTGCATGAGAATTTTAACACATTTTAGGTTAGTTATTCTTTCTTCCTTTTTATTTCCTTCGTCTTCACTTCTTTTTCTTTTTTCTGTTTTTTTTTATAACATGTTTGATTCATCACCGAGTCACAGGTATGAGGGAAGGCACAAATCTGTTTCCCTTGAGAACGATTTCGTCTTTCTTCTCATCTCACAACCTGCTTTAATCGAACTTTATTCTTCCGTGTCTCATTGTTTCACCCGTGCAGCTGATTTTAGTTTGCATGGTGAGTTCTGTTCACCAACATCTAGAGCCTCTCTGTACTGGCAAAGAGCTAAAAGCTATTCATGATCTACAATTCAGTAAACATATCCACAGTACAGTAAACCTATCCATAGTAAACATACAGTGCAGTAAACCTACCCACAGAGAGTACTCTGAACTGTTCTAGTCATTCGAATACCTCAGCAAGTCATTAGTAAGTCTAATAGCTAGACTAGGGCGATAAATACCTCACCAGCTATGATTGTTTACAAGAGATCTTCACAGCGAGATTGAAGAGATATCAACAACAATCTATTTATAAAGATTATAGATAAGGAAAGGGGAGGGGGATGTGGGGATTTAGTGAAGTAAAAATAAAATACAACTGAGGAAAACAGTTTCTGCGCAGCCGTAATACGTGGGCTGTTGATTACATGAGAAATTAATCAACGGAGAAATTATATTCGCTTTTTGTCAACAACAAATCTGATGAAAAAAGAATGTAAACAATCCCAAATGAGATGTGAGAAAGCTTACCGTAACATGGTAACATCCGATAAGCTGTTGAAATTACTCACGTCTACGTTGGAGATTTCTTTTCAACCGTTTGCATTTTTTTATTCTGACAGTTGTTTATGATTTAGTTACCGTTAACGCCGATGATAACACCATCATGTTGTTAGTTTTTTATTAATTTTTTTTCGAGGGGGGTGAATTTCCTTGAGATCACTTCAACATCACACAAGTGCAGGAAACAAATGCACTTACTAACCCTCTACTGTCACAAAAAAAAACACTCTCTTCATATCTCTTCTGCATCCCTGACCTCTTCTCGTTCAAAAATCACGTAACGCCTCAGTCAGTGGTCGCCCCTGAGATAACTGACTGACGTCATCGATTGATAATGAAGTGCACGCGCGTGTTCTGACCGCGCATTGACGAACAAACTCTGGCGACGTTCGATCATAAAACTCTAGGCCCCTAAGGGGAAGCATCATCTCCTACTGGCATTCCACGCACACATCCCTCCCCGAGAATTTCCGAGTGACGTCACAACAGGAACTTATACGAGCTTCCGGGATCCTGTGGGTGCGGACCTTCCCCGTGACCCCACACGTGCAGACACACACGGTCCTACTCAGGACACATCACAGAAAATTCTTCCGCCGCCGCTGCGAGCAAAACGCTCTCGTTTACGGCAGTGATTGGAGTAATTAATGAGCTTGGCTCACATTCAAGTCGACTCACGTCCATGTGGGACATAGATCGTCCTCTAACAACAATTCACGTGTTCGTAACTTCTCTCTCCTACCACCGCTTGTTTATTCAAAAGTCAGGCAGACTGGCGAACAGATGGATTGTTTGACAGAGATAAACCTCGCAAAGGTATGTTATTCAAGCATACTTACCCAAAGAAATTGCTAGAACAGACGTCTCGGGGCTACTACCCTAATTGTAGTGCCGTGCGCAGCAAAGGTTAAAGGTTACCTGTAACAACCAACAAAGATTATAATACATCTAGCAAAGCTTCTGTCTACAGCAGGGATCTAGGATGACGCCCTGAAGGAACTGTCACAAGTAAACAAGATGAAAAATGCGATTGTCTACAAGGTTTTGTTGTTTCTTTCCCTACTGTTGGGAAAGAACCAGGAAAAGCTATTTATTAATTTATTTATTTCCTCATTAGCCTGCTCTACGTAATGCACATTATTTGAAAAATGATACAACATTAAACTGTTGTTTCGATGTTAATGTGGCTGGGGGGAGAGAGGAGGATGTAAAGTTGTTAACGACCTGCTGTCGAAGCTTTGATGAAAGATACTCTTTTCTAAAGTATTACTTAGGGGAAAAAATTTAATTTCCTATTACAAAACTATTGAAGTATTAAAATACAAAACACACACTCATCCGAAGATACATACACACATATACAACCGCGCTCACACACCGATTCACACATACACGCACAAAGATTGTACGCATAGGGCGCAATCAGAGAGAAAGCAAGAAAGAAAAATCTAAAGGGATAACAAGAAAAAGGGGAAATGGAGAGTGTAAGAAGAGTGGTCTGTCTCTACATTGCTTAACATCGATACTTTTCCCAGGCCGCTTTTTTTTTTCCTTTTCTCTTCCTCCCCTTCACTCCTTCCCTACACACCCACCACGTTCCTTTACGTCACTCAGCCCCAGACCGCCCTCCCCCTTCCTCCAATTTCTGGAGGGAATCAGGTGCGTCACAAACCCTCCCAGCTCACCATCTGCTGTCCTACTTCTGATCGACGCACGACAACGGAAAATGTAGAAACTGATCAATATCATTACAATTGAAAAACATGCAACTATTTTTATTTATTTGAACAGTATGCTAACTGGCTAAAGTAATCAAAGTTGTTGTTGTTGATCCTGATACATACTTGAGTCACGTTGCCGATGGCGGTGGTAGCAAGCGAATTCTCGAACCGCTGTCATGAAGGATGTAAATCTTGAGGAAATATCTTTAGTCAATATGTCGATCTGTTTGTCGATGTACTGCAATTTTTTTCTGGTATTAGTTCGTTTCTTTCTTTTACCTGTGTGTCTCAGCAAGACTTGTGTATGTGTGTCGGGGTGCACGTTGGTTTAAGTCACAGGGAGAAAACCCACGACCGTGCTCCAGACCTCCCCCTCCTCCTACCCCCTAACCCCAACTCCCATTCACAATGGCGGCCTCGACCTTAACTTTGCCGGATTTCCTAAACACAGATTGACTGGCGCTTGCTGAAAACGGCCTCCAACATCAGCCAGCTGCTGCGATGCAGGTCGGTGTAAGGATGGTGTGAGGGAAAAAGAATGAGAATGATTAAGTGCGATGTGTAACGACACTCAGCTTTTGAGGAATGTTGCATCCTTGTCCACACAGCGCTCTGTCAAGCCTCGAGGGTTTCTGTTTGAATTTTTAATTCTTCTCTTGATTTAGCTAATCTTGAAACTTCCTGTTTGTTATGATTCCAGTCCAGGATCAGGTTTAAGTTCAAGCAAAAATAAGATGTGGCAACAGAATCGAGAGGAATGGTTTTTTTTGTTTTGTTTTTTTGTGTGTGTTTGTGTGCGCGCTAGTGTGAATGTGAGCCACGGAGAAATAAAGACCGACCGACCGACCGACCGACCGACCGACCGACCGACCGACCGACCGACCGACCGACCGACCGACCGACAGACAGACAGACAGACAAACAGACAGACTTAAAGACACAGAGTGATCTTTTGATTCTTGCATACAAAACGGGAACAAGCATATTGTATTTCACTATCACATATAAACATAAATCACACACACACCACACACAGGAGAGAGAGATTGTGGATGAAAGATAAGAACTTAATTTTAAAATACTGGACTTTTCCCTGTTTATATACATACAGTGTTTATTGTCTCCTACAGGTGTGAGATAGCTCCAGGCTGGTGTTCTCGGGTCTCTCACCTTCCCGGCACAGAACCGTTACACACAAGTCATTTGAATGCGGAGCTGCCTCATTAGTCCCCCACCCACCCAGCACCATCCCCCACAATCAGATCCAAGCTCCGACACGTAGCAAACAACAGAAGTAATAAGTCCTTCATAACTGCGCACATCCACACTTATTTGTGTTCGACTGGGATCAGTCCGAGGTCACGCCTAGGTCACATTGAGTCACATAAACCACTTATTTCTCCTTACCTCGCGCTCCCTTCATCACCGGTGTCAACAAGACGAGGTGGAGGCCGTGCAGCCGAGAGTCTTCGTGAACACGATAACAAAACATTTATTTACTTTATTCTTTCTGGCTACTAAGTGTTTTCATCCTGTTTTTATAAGCTCTTTACCTTCTCTGCCGGTCAGTCATTCACTTTGGTTGGTGGGTTACTTGGTTGAAGGACTACCTGGTTGAAGGACATTGTTTTTATGCTCGATGGGTCCTGAAAGTAGTTAGTAAAAGGTTTGAGGCTTGCTCCACCCAGTGGCTTTCCACCCAGCAGCGAACTGTTTTATGGGGAATGCGGATGAATGAGAGGGTTCGGCTTTGTCTTCCTAGTATAGGTACAGTGAGCCACTTCTTGCTCACCACGGCTGCTACCAGTCAGTCACAACATCTTACATCACGAAACGACATTCTAAATAACAGTATTTCTCCTTATACATATATACCACCTCGAATAATAATACATATTTGAGTGTGGGGTGAGGGGGGGTGAGTCGGGGAAAAGGAGATAACCCTGTATTCACAGACCGCCATTTGAGAGGTAATAAAACAGCAAAAGTTTCAGCATCGCTTCAATTTCATACTTGTTGTGTAAAAGCTCATAAAGTCTAGTCCATCGTGACTATAAAATCTTTTTCCAGAAGACACAACAAGTGGTCTCTACGTTTTAAGAACTCATAAAAAGAGTTTGCTCTTTTTCCAACGGATGTAAAAACATTATTAAAGAGAAAAAAAAAAGAGCAAGACGAGAGAAGATAGATCATTAACAATACATCTTGGATGTTGCTCCTTTATGCCCCTACCTGTCAGTTAGATAGGAAGTGTACAGTGAAAGTGTTCACTGTCAAACTTTAAATGCAGTCAACTCGACCTCTATATACGTCTTCTAACAAACCGACCATAATGAATACTTAGTGTGAAGAGGATAAGAAGAAAACAGAGTGTTTAGAATTATATTGCTATGATCAGCTGGATGTAGGGTCACAGTAGTGACAGTTCATGATCAGATCAGATTACCTGTATAAACTGCCAAGCGACACACTTGTGACGTACTGTGCTTAGTTTAACAGCTCCACTGTGCCCAGAGTCACAGGTGTGACGTACATGGCCGGTATTAACGATGGGCACGTGCGCACCCTCAGGTAGGTTCAGTTCTGTGTCGTGCACTCTGCTTGCACATCCTGCTGCTGTTTAGTCATCACCACCGATCATTAAGAAGTCTCTAAAATTCCCTAAGGACCATCTGAGTCCGTGTGTCAGAGCTTTACAAGGCCACTGACCTACGACGCCCACACCTTTAACTGTCACCTAGGCAACACCTGCAGGTCAAACGACTGACGCAGTTTTTCCAAGTTTCGCTTTTGATGTCTCTAGGTCTAGATTATAGCGCTGACGAACCATATCCGTCAATATGTGTGGAAACAGTTTTTTTTTAATTGTCGGAGCGGAAAGAGAATGACACAGCGAGTTCACAAGGTGTGTCATACCGGAGCTTAGGGAACAATCAACTGACAGTATCCTTTGGAAACATCTGTGTCACAACCTGAAAATGACACATTAGCTAAAAACTTTATTAATCATATGTATTTCCAGAGAAGACCGAACACCAACGCAGTCTTGTAGACTTGCAAGGAGAGGACTTGTAAGTACACTGCGCCAACACAGTCTTACAGACTTATAATGACAGACATGTAAGTACAATACTTAGACACGTTGTTTGGCTTGAGGCGCAGCTGTGAGTGGAGGGCAAATCTTGTCAAGATTGAAAATTCTTTATTCTGTCCCCCTGTCGTAACGATGACACCCACAAACTTGTCACCTAACCTGATGGCGTAAGAGCAAAAGTAGCGACAGTAAAAGTCGACTGTAGACTTCCCACCTGTATCTGTATCTGTGGGTGGATGGGGTGTGGAGCAGGTGGGTAAGTAAGATCCTCGTCTCCTGAGCAAGAAAAGTCATCGATAGTAAAGCCGCGGTGAATATACCTGCTACGTGTGTCGTTACTGAGGACAAAGCTCATCTTTATGTCACACGTAACGTCTTTGTTTCTAACGACCAGTTCGCGTTGCCATAAATAAAGGCAGTGCGGCAAGATTGATCCTCCGCGCCACGAGACAGAAAATGCACACAAAAGGCTCCAACAAATGATTCCCTTCCATCTCCCTCCCCTTACCCCCACTAACGTTACCCTGTAACGAACGGAAAGCTGCATTTAGCGTCCTAGCACGTCACCGAACACTAATTGTCGGCACAGATGGATGACGTGATGACCGACTTCACTACTGTGTTAATTATGACCACGCAGCTCTTCCAGCATTATTTGCAGATGAAAGTATCCATCCATTCCCGCCACCACAGAGGGCGCTGTGAGCAGCACCTGCACATCGTGACGCTTACGTAAGCATCAAGCATCCCGCTGCGACAGGCTGAGGCAGAGGCGTTAACAAAAACGGACATCTAAAAATAGTACGTGAACACGCGTGGTCATGCAGGCACGTGCATTGGTGCGTGACTATGATTTAGTAACACTCATCTGTTCAGTCACTTGATGTGTGACACTCTCATTTCTGCCGCCTTTGTCATCAGGTGACGCGCCGCGCCGCGTAGTGCCGCAAACGTTCCGCGTCGCGCCGCGCTGTGTGGGTTGTATATACCCGAGATCGAAGAACCTCCGAACACCTGCCCTGCTCGTACCCGCCGCGGGAACTGAGGGAGATGGGTGTGGCACACCCTGCCCTGACCTGCTATAGAACAGTCACAGGATGACTTACACAAGAATTATCAATCTCACATCGCTAACAGGGTTTTTATAGTTGAGGTAATGCGAACTTTTTTAAGTATTTTTCGACCTTGAAAGCTGGGTTGAGTAGTAAACCGTCTGCTTTGAGGTTTATTTCCTCTTGAATCAACGCACTTTGTCGTCGTGTGCATCAATACAATAACGAGTGGGGTTCAATTCCCAGGTTGTTGAGCTGCTCTCAGTTGGGGACCTTCTCAGGCGGGTGGAAGACCGAGCCTGGTGGTGCGAGTTCACCCTTTTCCACCCGTGACTGGTGCACAAATAACAGGCCTCGACCCCAGCTTTCAAATAAACTGAACTGCTGTCAACTGTGGTTCTGAGTCACTGGAAATATGGAGGTATAAAGGGGAGGAAGGCGGGTATGACCAGGACAAGAAGAAAATTACAAACGCTTGTGTCTGTGTTCTGAATGAGTGAGTGCGGGAAATAGAAGAAAAGGGGAAGCAAATGAATAAATAAATGAGACCAAATATCTGGTTATCATAAACTTAAAGAATGTTGTAGTATTATCTCAACTTTGTATCAAATGGCACATTCATACATCTATGGCTGTCTCTAACCTTCTACTAGTGTTAATACCTAAGTTTGAACTGTTTACATCTCTGTACTGTGCGTTAACTGTACACGCCTAGCAAACATTTTACACATAAAACAAAGTCCCGTGATGTTTGTGATTACGTGTTCCGTTATCCGGCGTGACTCGGCTTCAGTCACGTGACTAAGTCAGTGGATTACGCGACACCTCACGCCACTGACCCAGATAATTTATTATCTCTCTCCACAAGACAGTCACTGAGGTCTCAGTCACTGGTTATTATGTTTGCTCTTCACCTGTTGTTGATCCTTTCTTATCGGAAAGAAACCTGACTGCACCACGTGACATTGTAAGTGTGACTGCGGTGAATATTTCGTCAACAAGGACTCAGAGAGGGAGACACAAACACATGGCAACATTTCATCAAAAGCTGATGAGTGACACACAAACAGCTCACCCGACCCTCGCTTTCCCAGGATCGCCCGAGAGACTATAAAGTATAAACGCACACATATTCATCTGCATTGCGGATCTCGGAGACAGGAAAAAATCTCAGTTACAGGAAAACCCCGCCATTGACCCCATTATCCCCGTCTTTCCTTTTTTTCCGAAATTTCTCCCCATTTTCCCAGAGCCACCGAACAGACTATTCCACAACTTCACGGACGTTGTAACCATAAACAAAATGATTCTTTAGACCAGCAGTAGGAACTTTCAAGGATCGACAGACAGGTTTTGTTTATTAGTACTTGTAACGGTGGGGTAACCTGGTGCAAACCAGGGTGCAGCTGCGGTTCACCCAACCTCTTTTGGTGAACCATTCATTGTCGGCTTTTCGTGGATGGAACGGGTTTCCCCCGAGAAAGGCATCGACATCGGCAGACGAGGAAACAGGAAAGATAACTTACAGTGATTCTTAGAAAAAAACCCAGTCGATAGAGAAGGTCAGTTCTATGAATGCTCCGTGATCCAAACCGCACAGAGCTACAGCCATCTTCTTGCGACTGCTTCCTCCTTGTGCATTTAGCTCTGTGCCGACTTCGGTCGAGATGGGAGTTTGGCACTGTGGTAGGTTCCACGCCAGTGGGAGGAGAATTTTTTATTCCTGTAAGAGGTCTGGCGATAAAGAGTCAGGTGGAAGGAGCGAGGCTCACTGCAGGGATCAGCCACAGGTGGCGCTCATAAAGGTGTAAAGACTCGGCACTATGCACCGAACCTCGGTAGAAAGAAATCGTTCTATTTTTCGTTGTATTGGGGTCCAGAATCGAGTTTTCTGACACGGTGAATACGAAAACTCTGTTTTTTTAAATGCTAATTTCGAACATCTACAAGAATACCCTTTGATGAACTTGATGCTAATGAGGCTGTGTAAAGAGGTATAGAGAGTGTAGTGGTTAAAACAATCCCTTGCCGCCAGCAGGGAGAGGCTCCGGGTTCAGATCTCATCTCGGGTCACTTTCTGAATGTGACACCTGTTTTCTCCAGGTACTCCAGTTTCCCTTTTCTTTCCTCTCCCTCTATAGTGCGAAATCTCCTCTGGGCAGAAGCACTTTCCTACTGACTAAACCAGCCAACTAAACCAAACCATCTGTGAAGAGAGACGTCGTTACCGTGTTCGACCCACCAGCTATTGAATTGGTTAACGACGAAATTGCTGTTAAATACGATTTTATCAACCGAACACCAAACTATCGTTCAAATAGGAAATTTTGCTTAACTCAGCATTTCAGTGTTGAGTGAGAGCACATTCAACACACGAACGTATAAAGAATTATGTCTGTATGCTAGGTCAAACTTTACACAAACCCCTCACGTATTTCACACGTCATACATCTACAGACTGGTGTACTGTAGCAAGTTTCACACATCCGTGCACCCTCATTACCACCACCGCCACCAGACAGCAGCCGCGGGAGGTCGGGGGGAGCGACGAGTGGCGAGTACGGGGGAGATAAGTGAAGCCGTTATCGACAACACGGTGCTGGAGATGTTCGGCGCTCCCTGGGTCAAGAGTTCTGGCCCGCAGGCACAAGTTCGCCTCGGGTCTCAGATCGCACCCCTCGCCTGCAGCACCGGGAGGGAATGAGTCATGGAAAGATTGGGGGGAGGCGCTGAGGTAACGGCTTCTTCAGATGTCTGGTCCCTCCGTCTGTCTGATTTTCTCTCAGCGCAATGACTCATTTACTATCGATATACAGCGCTGTATAGAAGCTTCTCATCATCATCGTCGTCATCTCTCTTTCTCTACTTCCCTACTCCTCCCCCCCCCTACTCCTATCACTTTTTTCGCATTAGTCTGTGCTCGCTGCCACCTCTCCAGTATTAGGTTACTCAATCCATTCATTACACAATCCCATTAATATTCGCACAAACGGATTTCGCCGGGTAAATATTTTATTTCTTTCATGTCTTCTGGGTTTTTTAATTGTTACTTCCGGTTTCAGCGAGAAAGTAATCAGAGTTAAATCTCGTTTCTGACAAATGACTGCGGTGCTTTGCGGAACAAGTGTGTCAGCCTTCAGTTGATTCCGTGTTGTCTTCGCTCCACACAGCACTGGGAGGGATGGGGAGGGTGGGGTGATGGCTGTAATGAGTGTTACGCTGCACGGCACTTGTGTGAAGTGGGTCTAGTGAGCCACTCTGTCAGACTCGCTTAGTCATCATCCTGACAAGTGGATTTTCCGTCTGATGACGACCAACAACAAAGAGATCGGTCTCTGTGATCAAAACAACAACAATAATAAAAACCGACGACAATGTAGACGTGATAAGGTGATAATTCTCCTGTCCATTAAAACTTATTTTTTTCGTCCTTTGTTTTTTCTGTTCTGCTACCTTACCACTTGTCGTGTACCTTGTGCACTTTGACGATCCAGGTTAAGGTGAAAGACCTTTCACTCTGCTGTATTGCTCACTAAGCTTCTTTCTCTCTTTCTGTGTAGTTCAGCCTCGAACAAGCTACCTTCTCTCTTCATACCCACCCCACTACCCCTCCACTTCCCCTCCCTCGCGCACCTGACTGACGTCGCTGCTTACCTGCCCAATAAACTACCTGCGCAGTGCGGAGGGATTTACCCAGTCAGCAACGCGAGCCCACCGCTCACGTTGAGCCACAGTGCACTCCCCGCGCGCTGATCCATCGTAAGGACCCCGACAAAAAAAAAAAAAGCAACCACCACCACCACCACCACCACCTCCCGTTGCCTATATAACGAACCTGCTACTATTCTCGCTCTCATTCAAACCGCGTAAACGGAGCTGGTGAGACACGGACACTCGCGCCGTCTAGTGTGTCATCGTTTCCTGACGTTCATTCACGGTGTATCAAGTCCGTCTCCAACGGGAAGTGACTCACCCGCCCCCGTGTCCCAGCCACAGCCGCTCGGTGACGACGTAAGACAAAAGCCCGGATGAGAGTCGGATAGTCACTGCGGACAGGACAGTCTCTTCCCACGGTGGTGTTTACAGGGAGCGGACACAGTGTTTGGTGCTGAAGTGGGACTCGAAACTCAACCCAGGTAAGGATGGCTGGATGTGCATGGATCGTTTGGTTCAAAAGTCGTGAGCTAAAAGAAGGAGGAATAGTTAATAATTGTATCGTAGTCAGCAGTTTTGTACGTTGTCCGTTTTAATGTAGCGCCGAGCGTGTGATTAGCGTAATGTCGAGGCCATCGTGATAAGATACAACCACGAGATTAAAACGACAATATGTGTACATATATTCTAACACACTTTTGAGCGATCTCTTTCGAAATCCTTGTTTGTCGCCACTTTCTCTCTCTCACACACACTCTTCCTTTTTTCACCTCTAGTTTGTTCTTTCGTGTTTTTTACTTCTTCAGTAATTCGAATATTTATCCTTAACCTGTTATTTTGTTGTTGTTTTGTTATTTAATCAAACTGTTGTTATTTTCAGAGAGGTTTTACCCAGTCAAATCTGATAGACATCTCAACACGGACAGGAAGACCTTTGTGTCTCTCCTCCCTATTGTATCCGCGCTAGCTCACTGACAGCGACGAGACATTACTCTCTGCTACACAACATTTCAAGATGAAACATCTCCGATGCCTTAGCGGTGCCAACAAGCAGTGGGTACCCGAGCAGGAGGCCGAGCCAGGAACGGAGGTGTTGGCCGGGGACCTGTACCTGGTCAGTCCGGGGGGCACATGCAAGAAGCGCGCCTCCCGCTACCCGGTCAGCGTCAAGGTGTACCGGTCATGCTTCGGTCACTACGCGGTGCTCAGCACCAGCCTGCGTGCACCCGCCACCTACCTCAACCTGCGCACGTGCAGCGCACGCCAGTGCCTTCCACCCGCGGACTCCACGGACTCGAGGGTCGGCCGGTTCCGGGTGGAGCTGGGTGGCGGTGAGGGGCAGGTCATCTACTTCGAGACCAACCCGCGAGAACAGCGCGTGACCCCCGAGGAGTGGGTCAAGGCCTTCCAAGGCACCGTGACCCCTTCCCCTGGAACAATCTCCCCCTCCTTGTCCCCTGTCATCCCCCGAAGTCCCATCATGCCCACGCTGCAGGAGTCCCTGGAGGAGGACGAGGAAGAAGAGGAGTTGGAAGCCATACAGGGGCACGTTCTGTCTGTAGGTTGAAGACTTTGGGAGTTAATCAACCTCAGAGGTACTGAGGCAAGTTCGTACAAGTCTTGGTGACCCTTCGGGTTAGTAGCAAACATTTTCCACGACAGCAAAATGGCACTCCTGTGACCTTTTGGTGGGATTTTGTCCTTACCCCTTGTCACGACAGAGCCTAATGATGAAGGGAGAGTGGCATAGCAATCATTTTCACCGACGGAAATGCCGACATCCTTCCCCCTTGTCCGTGGGCGACATTTTTCTCCGGTCCAGGCGTATGGTGGTTTGTGGCACGCTGTGACTTTACTGTCCGATGGTGAATATCGGAGACACTAACTGGTGAAGTTGTGCCAAAAAGGAGAGAAAGAAGTCTCAGATTCCTTAGAACCTTCAGTACATATAATTTAAAAGTATATTTACATCTTGGTCATATCACGTGATAGTGATGTCCTTCACTTTGTGTTGTACGGCGTTGCGGCAATAGAGTGGAAGTTTAATTAGTGACTTTTAATTGTTTGATGTTGACTGAGCACGGACAATGATCAGCGACTTGTCATCATGCAGTGCATGTCTGGTCACATTTCGCCAGTCGTTACTTAGTCATCAACAATGATCATAACGGTGTGAATCAGCGCGAGCATGTGTGAGGATAGAGGAGCTTAACGATTGATCTCCATTTCCGTTTTTACTTATAGCGATCACGTTTACTCAACTCTGATACTAAATACTAACCTTAATACGATATCTCTCTCACCCACTCTCACGTGCATAATGTCTCACACACTCTCTCATACACAGACACCACACTCTCAGACACACTCTCACACGCACACAAGTAATCAACTTTAATGTGAAGAAGATGCACGGTGTGTATTTTCTAAGCTTGGGAGCAATGACTCTTGTTTATCATTAACCCCCTGCCATCTTGTAGTGTGCAATAATGAGAACCCTTTTCGTTTTTCATTTGTTGGAAATGGTTTTTTAATTTAACATTTGCAGTCTGTTTGGTTGTTATTACTAGTTTCTTACTGTTTGCTGCCAAGAAAGGCAGGTTTGTTTTTAGTTGTTTTTTTTTAATTTTATAATTATACCCGGCAGACTGAATAAACGGGATAACGAATATGAAGTTTTGTTTTGTTGTTGTTGGTTTTTTTTGGGGGGAGAGGATCAGTTTCTCGCTCACCGCTTGCTGGAGATGTAAATTGAAGGTGTTTGTTCTTGCCATGCAATTAAGATTAGAGGAGCGGCTTATGAAGTCTTTGATTGATTCACGCAGTGACGAGAGACGATAAATGTCAAAATCCAGGGAAGGGAGTGTCGGGTGAAGTGGCTAGTCGGTTCATCCACAACACTTAATGAAGGTGAGTGAGGTGCGCGTGGGCGCTCGCGCGAGCTTATCTATCGGGTACAAACCGCGGGCGATCGACAAGCAAACAAGATTGTGCAGACCCAGCCCAGCCCACCCGCCACACACCCGCCACACACCCGCATAATCGAATTCTCAATCCCCTGTGTAAATGTTTTTCGCTTGCGTAATCTTTCTGGGTCGAGGACTGCGACGCGCTCGATCGACCTCCCACTTCCCTCTCTCTCTCTCCCTCCCCTAACCACAACTCCCCCTACCCTGCCTGCAGCTCCACATACTACTCCTCTCTCTTGAAAGTAATCTTTCCTTCATTTAATACATCACACTCCATTCCCGTGTTGAAGCCTGGTATCTGTTCATCAAGTTTCGACCTCTCTACTGTTACAGTTTCTCTATCCCCTGAGTCGGCATCCTGTCTGGGTGGCCCGGTGGCGCAATGGTTGGCGCCTGTCATCAATACAGTGAGAGTTCTGACTGCCATGGGTTCAACTCTCGTCTCGGGCATACTGTTGTTTTTTTGTTTGTTTGTTTGTTTTCAATGCATGTGGCATCTGTTTACAGGGTTGACTGCCTTGCCGTGACATTCCCTTAATTCCTGGTTCGGCGTAAAACACCAATCCCCCACCACCCAAACACACACCCTCTGTATTCTGTCTGCTGACACGTGGAGGAGGACAGGAAGGATTTGTCTCAGCAAAAAGTTTCTCCACAATAATTTAACCGAGTCGTTAGCAGTCTCGGCGACCATCAGATAATTTCAAAGATGTCTACGAAGTTCCGCGCCTCCGAGGGATCCCAAGGCAGGGGGTCAGTGGAATATGACGAACGTACTTACCTTGCATACGCACGACGTATTACACAGAATATAACACAGTTCTCGACGAGCCCCCGCAGATGACGATGAGGATGATGAGATTTGCAGGTGAATCGAATCCCAGAGGCACAAATTCAGAGGAATGTCACTGAGAGAGTTATAAAGAAGATGGCGAAGAAGACCGTTGTGTTTTCCCGCTCACTCGGTCATTTTTTTAGAACATTTTCTTTCTAATACATGACGTCTTTTCTCTCTACAAGTGACGTGGAACAAATGACGCACACAAGACGTCAGACACAAAACATCATTCGTACACGAGACAATACGAGACCTACCACAACTACAGGCAGAAGCTTGGGTAAGGGAGGACTGCGCGTACCTGCCATACAAAGACGTTGAGTTTAGCGAAAAAACCTTGTCACCCCTCTATGTACTCTGGTGTCATCATTTTTCTCATCGATGAAACATTAATAATAACAATCATTATCGTCGTCGTCGCCGTCGCATCACCAACCTAAATGTCGGAGGATAGGCAGCATCAGCATCCCTTGCACAAACACGAATCAAGCTCCTCCGGGCAGCCTAACCTGGGGGTAGGGGTGGGTAGAAAGATTTGCGTGGGGGTTCTTTCTTAGCTTTCCTTTGTCTAAGAAGAATTTTAGCGATGGCGCCATTAAACTGTACACACTTGAAATCAGAAAGGACGCTATTATCTGCACACGCGAAATGACGTAATACAGGTGGGAGGGAGGAGGCTGGGGAGTGAACTTGACCACAAGGAATTGCAAGACTGACCTTGGGGGCCTACTGACGTCACAATCAGGAGTGCACTAAGCGACCTTGTGGGCAGGGCTGTCGAGAGCCAACACGGGCCCCAGGGTAGACGATCGCTTCCCATCCCAGGTTCGATACCCACTTCCCTGACGGGGTCAATCAAAGGTCAGGAAATAATATACTGCAGACTTGAAACTCAACATCTGTATGTGTACTACTTGGGCGTTCTTTCCTCAGACTTTACTTTAAAGGAAAAAGAAGAAGAAAAAATTCAACGACCAAAGCCGGGCCCCTTCACAACCGCGGTCCCGGGTGCAGCATCCCCCTTTGTCCCCACCCGTCAACAGGCCTTCTTGTGGGTACATACAAAATGCGGCAAATGATCAAACCTCGTCATCAGACCTCTCAGTTATGCTTATTTAAATGAGAGATGCTATTTTATACACACGCGCGCGCGAGCGTGCACTTGCATAGAGCTACCGTTCCCATTATTCCCCCAAAGTACGTCACTCAAGCGACCTTGTCCTTCTTATGCAAATGTGACTGCTTTATGTCACTTATGACTTGCAGGACTGACAGCCTTCGGGACAAGAATGAACACCAGCCAAACAACCGCCCGTTATTGTCAGCCCCGCTTGACGTCACTCGCGCATACACCGTTAGGGGAAGACGGGTTGCAAGGGGGTTGGGTGGGTTGTGAAAAAATAATACAACGGTCTGAGTAAACCCCGGAGAGAGGGTGCAGCAGAAAGGACTACAACGACCTATTGACACAAGAAACAATACCGCTCTGCACATTCACAAACCCGTGCATTCGTGTGCATGTGCGTGTCCGTCACCGCCACCTGTAAACACGTCCCGCTCACCTGCCTACGTCATGGGTGGTGGTGGTTGTGGTAGTGGTTGGAGGGGAGGAGGTAGGAAAAAAGGAGCAAAGGTCGCATGTTCGTTTTAAAATTAAAATTTGCTTCTTAAAATACCTCGCTATTAACTTTTATGGACCTAACGCCGGAGGCTGAGCGCCCTACCTCTCCTGTGAGATGTCCCAATATAGCCATGGCTTGCACGCGCTCGCATCCCATAAACTGAGGGAAATGGTTGTCAATAAACGATCCCTTTCCGCAGCTCCACATTCTAACACCGCATCAGCAGCCACACCTGTGTGGACGAGAGCCTGGAAACCCACTGGGGCTCGTTAGTACATCATGATACTTGTTATGGTCAAAGGCCATCTACAGGCTGTCGACCCGAAAGATGTAGGACACCTCTGTCAGAAGTAAACAAATAAGTTACGATTTACAGAAGATGCAGCTTCATGGTATCAGTTAATTATTGTGATCAATCAATACTTTATAAACACGCAAATACCTTATCCTATCAGTCCGTCGTGCCTGGGGTCAAAAATAACCGAAAAAGAAGTAAGATAGTCCTGCCACAAACAAATCAGCTGCTGTTGACAACAGGCAGTGGTGTCATGGACAATCCTCAACTTTTGAAGCCGGCTTTCAGTTCAAGTTTTCAGTAAATAATATGTTTGTAGGGGTTGGAGAAGGGAGATGGGGGATGGGGCAAGTAGACCGTTTCTTGTAGACACAACGAGATTAGGAGGCAGTAGACTGTAAAAAATATGTCACGACTGAGTGCTGTTTCCTAGAGTAGCTCGCTAAAAATAAACTGTCAAAACACAGGGTGTAACACGACCTTACTACTGTTTGTTGTGTATTATGCTGAGGTTACATGCACCTTATGACCTGTTATAGCATAAGCCAGCAGGTAGTTAAAAAAGTTGTGTGTGTGTGTGTGCGCGCGCGTGTGTTTTGGGTGTGTATGTGGTGTGCGTGTGTGAAGGGAATAAATGATGTCTGTGTGCGTGTACACGTGTGTTTGTTGGTGTGTCGTGTGTCTGTGTGTGCGTGGGGAATGATGTCTGTGTGTGTGTGTAGTGCGTCTGTGTGTGCGTGGGGAGTGATGTCTGTGTGTGTGTGTGGTGCGTCTGTGTGTCTTTGCGTGCAGTACACTTGTTTGCTTTTTGGATCAGCCGTCGTGATTTCTCTCCCATGTTCCCCATGAGTCACTTCTTATTTACAAGTCGTGACAAGCTACTCCCCAAAGATCCGAACATCCTTCAATTAAAAAAAAAAAAACTAACTGAAGTTTTAGAACAGAAAGGAAGGGATCAAGTTGTTGGTCGTAAAGCCTCAGTCGCTAGTAATACAGGACTTGAACCAAAAGTAGTAACGACCTCAGGTTACTAAACCTCCGTGGTAACTGAATATGTTCTCCTAAAATAGACAATCTCTTCCTGGTGTCTGGCAAACTCATCCTGACCCACTCACCCACAGCGTCCGGCTGCCTGCTCCTCCGGCTCACACCTGGCACGTGAGTGATGTAACAGTCGCCCCGCCACACCAACATCTCGTCTTCCAGGAAAAATCATACAACTCATTGGGTTTTCTTTTCACCAAGGAAGTTCTACACTTACCTCTTTACCTACCTACCTGTACACACAGATGTAAAAGATAGTCTTTGCTTGGACAGTGTTGTAGTACAAATGCTTGGTGTGGAGAAGGATTAGTGGATCAAAGAAAGGTGTGTACAGGTTATGATTCGTCATCTTACTGTCTCGCTTATCGAGCCCAACATCAGCGGATGAATGATAAAATTATTATCACGAAGTTCTTTTTCTTTTTACTCGTTGTGCGGATATGTATTTCAGTTCGTTGCTGATAATAATACTCCCAGGAGCACCATCATATCCCTCTCCCCATTTGAGTGCATCAGCTAGACAGCTTTGCTTGGTTCTTTTTTTTTTTTCTTCTTCTTCTATGTAAAGTGCCGACGTGTTCAACATTCGAAGTGCCCCACATCCCATTGTATTGGCAAACAGTAGCTGGAGTTAGCTCAGCTAACAGTGGTTTTAAAATCCCAAATTTTGCCCCCAAAACCATTTGTTTCCGGGACTTTCACACACAATTAGGCAAACTTGGTCAAAGGTTCGACGTATATTTGCTCTGTTAAAAAGAGATTTAAGGAAAAGAATCCAATGAACGACAGAATTGTCATTCCTCTCTGTCTGGAGTCTGCAACCATATTAACCAGTCAGTCACTAGACTCTCGATCAGTTTTCGATCACTTGATACCAGGTCTGTGGCTCTGTTGATATTTAGATTAACCCAACTCTCCATCCTTCAGAAGAAAGTAAAATCAAGGGGAACCAAGGGGGTAAAAAGAGGGGAAGATCATTTCTAAACACAACAGACGTCAAACAGGATTTGCTGCATTTCTGAGGTCAAAGTGTTTTGGGCGTTTCCAGCATTTTGATATTTATAACATTATTTGCGGGACATGCAAAATTAACCTGCTATATTTGGTTGAGCCCTAGTTTTACCACAGAATATTAACATGTAGATTCTCAGCCCGCCGGACACTGACTGTCCTCTGGTCACCGCAATGCTGCCACGACAGGTACTCGTGATCAGTGGTAACTGTTATCCCGTTATGGACGTTCCTTGCTTGTTCTTTAAAACGGTTACCGTGTTATCATTATGATTCACTTAACGTAAATTTGTTGCTGCGGTAAAAACTACTATTTTTACCGAATTTTGAGTCACTCCCGAAGCTGCCTCGGCAGGGACAGTTCAAAATAATGATTTCGAGGGCAGTATGTTCTCCACCCAAGTTCCAAATCAAGAGAGTACAGTCAGGGCACGGACGTTCGTGGTCAGGGTATGCAAACTATTCCCCTCGTTAGAAGGGACATAACAAGCCTCTGCCTTCGCCGTCAGAAGTTATACTTGATGCAGCCCCCTGACCTGACAGGGGAGAGGGGAAAGGGGGAAAGAAAAGAGAATAAGAAAGCACAAAAACCATGCATACAGGACTGGGGGTTGGGCTGGAGTGGGCTGAGAGCAGCAACATGCACCAGCACAACAGATGTAAGTGAAACGTTAACACCGGAATAGACCCAGCAGAATAAGGGATCACAGGCAATGAGTTTCAAGCTGAAAAACTCATAAAGCAAACAACGAATGACCAATGGGAGCTGCCAAATGCAAGAAGACAGTTACTCAAGTATCCTGCTACATAATACTTCAAGAATCTACTGTTAATGTCAAGTCATAATAAAACCTCGTCTGAAAACCACACCTTCATGGAGGTCAGTCTCTGTGTCTGGGCCCATCAATGTGAAGGAAGAATTAATTCATTGTAAAACATTTATGTGAGTCATTAATATTCCTTGAATGAGAAAACATTTCCCAAGCTAAGTATTGGCAAAGACATCAATTAAAGCAGTTGATATTTCAAGGTTTGACATGTTCTCTCTATATTGAATCTAGACTACCACTAATGTAGTTACTCTTATGTGCCTTTCAAACAGATTTTGTTCTTCTTTCTCCTGCAAAACCTTTGAGTCAACCCACATAAATAACATGCATTTGAACCTCTCATTTTCAGTCTCACAATTTGTAACCATAGACAGGGTCCTCACTAAGCCAAGGGACATAATTTCAAATAAAACACCTTGGGATACAGAAGTTCCATGATGCCATATAAGAAGGTCATCCACACCTATTTTTTTTTAGGGGGGAGGAGCGGTGTTCCAGGTAATGTACTGGTTAAAACACTCGCTTGTCTCCACAGCAGAGAGAGTTCCAGGGTTCAGATCTTGTCTCAGGGCACTTTCTGTATGTGACACCTGTTCACAGCGCTGGCCATATAGGTTTTCTCCGATTTACTCTCAAATATAGTGCAAAAGCACCTTCCGACCAAAGTAACAAACTAACCAACCAACCTTGTTAATTCTCAGAATTTTACTTCTTAAGAGTCCTAATTCAGTACGATTCTGGCATGTTTTGCAAGAATGTATCAAAAATGTAATATCTCTAGCATAATATTTTTCAATTTCACTGTCACAACATGTATTTAAGCTTAACAAGTAAAAAATATACATTTTTGCTTTGCATAGTCAATGATTTATTTTTAAACATTAAAAAAATATGAAACACTGCTGTGAAACATAGCCCCACATACATAAACGTTTTCTCTACACATCACCAAATTTCACTCAATGGAATTCCACATGGAATGCAATAAGAAAAATTATACACATTGTAAAGATGCCTTTCTTAAGGCTCAGAGCATCAACTTTGGGGATTTTTTTGCCCATTAAAATATACAAGGCTTATATGGAATTTTTTCTTTCTCAGCAAAACAAACTGTTTGTAAAAAAAAAAAAAAATAATTACATGGAGCAGAAAACAATACATGGGAAAAACAAATATATATGGGAAAGACAATCATACATGAGAAATGCACAACAGAAAAATACATCCCCCAAAACAGTCAAAAGGAGAGAATGTGCCTATACCCTGTGTTTCAAAACTCCTTTCAACTTTCAGTGTAAAAACAGTCAAAAAAATACATAGGAACAACTTACATCTTACTGCCAAAGATTAAGTGATGTGGTGTAGGAAATACACCTAATCACAACTCCCTTTAGCTTAGTGTGACATAGGTTTTCAAGGTTAAGTTTAAGATGACAGCTCATGGCACAAATGATTTCCAAACACACAATTTTCTTTGTCAATGAAATTTCTAGAATATGTTCTGTTATAAAAAGTTCTGTCACATCTCTTGTATCATAAATGCTCTTCATTTTTAAGAACCAATCTGTTTTATGATATTCACCCATAGATGTGTGATATATGGGCAGGTTTATTCTAGGTAGTGATCCCATAAATCACCTGTAGCTTGGCGACTGATTGGATGATGACGATGATTGGTGTCGGTTCTTGTCATATGTTCGTTCATATCCTGATAAAATATTCATAAGACAAATCAAAATTTTTAGTTTAAAAATGTATGTAGCAGGATTGTTTTGTACCATTATTAACCATGCATGAGCAGGTTAATAACTTTGTCATATATACCCCTAGAACCAGATTAGATACTACTGGCTTTTGACAAGCAGTAAAGTACATGTTATTCTGTGAACAGCTGCTATAATACTCCCGTTATTGTAGTCCCCTTTGAGACATAATCGGACATCAGCGGACATCAGCAGACATCATCTACAGAGATGTTAAATACCATTTTCCCATCATAATGCATTACACCAAAGAGTTCTCCTGCGTGATACATTCTTCTAGTGTATTTTTTTTTTGGCCAGGATGTCAAACTGGTCTTAATATCAGTATCACATTTTCAAAAAATGTTCTATTGTTTCTTGCTGAAAATCTAACAATAAACAGATGCACAGGAACAAAGATATAAAGAATTAAGCACACTCACCATATGGAAAGAAACGAACAGTCATGTGAATTGTTGTGTTCATTTTCAAGGCTTTCACTGCCTGGAAATCAAATGTATTATAAGACTTTATTACACAGAAGCAATTATTCTCTAAACACACAGCTGCCCGTCATACCTACCTCAATAATCAATCAACCAATCAATCAAAAACATGAGTTTTAGTCTTTCTTTCACAATGAAGCTAGCATAAAAACAGATTTCAAACTCTAAAAGCAAATGATAAGAACCATAGTATTATCTTCATAAATATGGCACACAGATTAGCATAAAAAAATTCAAAATATCAATTACTCATCAATGATTGATATTATAGACTTAAAAGCTGATCTCAGCAGGAATCAAGCAAGTGTACTCTATATAGTTCCAGTTATTAGTAAGTTATTCTATATGCTATAGAAAAATGTCTTCAGTAAGCAGACAAGCCAAGAAATGTCAAACCAGTAAACGTACATCAGAATGGTCCATATTTTCAAAGTCTGCATCATTCACTGAAAGTATCTGCATCCAAATAAAGTCACACAGAAGTGAAGTGAATCAATAAGTATAACACATAATACAATCACATCAGATTATGGCATTTCGCTAGCAAATGTATGCACCATAAATTTGTCATAAATGAAACACTTAAGACACTTTGATGAACTGTACAACAGCTGGAAGTAATACAAGAAGTTTTTATCATCAAAATAAATAAACCAAGATTTGGAAAAATTTCTTTAAGCTAAAAGCAAGTACTTGTAACATTCAAGGTCAAGCATCATAAACTGTTAAACATTAGTGGTCTAGACCAGGGATGCACAACCTACGGCCCGCGGGCCATATCCGGCCCGCGACGCGGTGCCATCCGGCCCGCGAAACTTCTGCCCACAGTGCAGGAAATCGGCATGTTAGTAATAAAAGAAGACCTTAAAAAACAAAAAAAAGGGAAGAAGAAGTATTTATCCCCACGTAGTGGCGTCTCTCAATTTTTTTTTTCGATGGACGAACATTTCGACTCAGTGCTCCGAATTGGTGTCTCTACGATGAGGCCGGACATTCAGAAGTTGGTTTTGGGAAAACAACTTCAAATATCCGACTAATTACTACATAATTAATGGTAAGTACAACTTGTTTCTAATAAAAAATGGTATCTGCTCTATTTTTTTTTCCTTTTTGTATTTTTGCGGTGAAGTGGCCCGCGACACGGCTGTCCGAAATGGATATGGCCCGCGACACGGCTGTCCAAAATGGATATGGCCCGCAGGCCGAAAAAGGTTGGGCATCACTGGTCTAGACAGTCAAAATAATTAGACATCATTACACAGACCAAAAAATCATTAAAACACTTAAATAACCCATGGTAGAGAAGCTAAGAGCTATGAATGAATGTAAATTTGAACTATGAAAAAAAGCTTATTTAAATGGCTAAAACTCACTTGGTGTCCTTCTTTTAATCCTAGCCTATCAGCTTCACTGTTTGGCATCACCTGTTTAAAGAAATAAATATACATCTGATGAAAATATACAAACAAACAAACAAAAAATCATCTAAATTAGAAGATACCTGCTGGATTAAGGTACACATCTCTGGAAAAATGGCTTCACTCATTGGGTTTTTCTATTGCTTTTAAAAAGTTCATCAAATGAAGACTACAAAATTAAAATTATAACTAAGAAATATACATAAATAATGACTAACAAACACTTCTTTTGAAAAATCAGCGTGAAAATCTTGCCTCTTGGACAAGTTAAAATGAGAACCATTCCAACTTTCCTATTTGGCTCATCAAATCTCATTGCTTAAATACTTTATTCAAAACTCAAAATAATGTGTCAGAAAGATACATTTAAGATTTCTTCATCTACCATCAACACAATAATGCACAATCACAGGAAATTTTGTTTTCTCAAAATCACACAGGCAGCTGGTAAGGTTGCACATATTTGTTTTTTCAGCTACAGCCATGTGATGCTAGCTAAATAAAGCAAACATGGTTACCTTGGACACATAGATTCCACAGTTATGTTCCTTTCCACCTCTTACATTAAACCCAAGCTATGTGTTGAAGAAGACAAAAAGAAAAACATGCAAGTATATTAAACCTCTGTATTCTTAGGTACAATAAACAGGTATGCTCCTCTATACCACCTATCTGCAAAATAATACTACCATTTAGAACTTATTTAATAACTATAGGGAAGGTTCCTTAGCCTTGTGGCTAATGCATGCACTTAACTATACAGCATAAGGTTGTCAGCAGTTTTTGATAAACAGTCAGCAACTGTGGCAATGTCACATTAAGCCAGATAAAAATTAACTGCCATAGACAATATCTGAATCCATATCCAACAATCCTCACTTGGTTAAAGCCATTTTACTGTTTCACCACCAGACTTCCTTGAAAAATGTTTTGCATAAGGCTTCCTCAGGTCTGTGACAAGATAACGTACACTCATATATGATGGGTCCCCAACTGAAGGTAAAAACAGCAGGAGAGGGCTGGTTTCAACTTCTAAATGAGGTATCAGCGAGAAAGAGAACTTGCAAGAGGTTGGTGAATCACTGGCCACTACACTAAGGAAGATTTCCCTTATACGGATAGATAAACATTATGTGCCATGAGTCATTTAGCACGTCTTGACACCTGTGGAATAGAAATCCTCATTTCCAGAGTTTGTTATTTTCTACCATGTATGTTGGTTTGAATAGATCCATGCCACTTATCTTTTATCGTTTTTATATCTCTGCCAAATAATAAGGAAATAATCTGTTAATTTCTCACTGTCGATTCCTTGCATGACACAAAGAGCAGAGTAGTAATATGATGTCTGCATCATGCCTTGTGGACAATATCTCTGAAAGGTCTTCACAACAATGACCCTAACCTTAACCTAAATAAGGAATCTCATCGAATGTCATAACACTCTATCAAAAGCAGCCACATGTGTCATGTGCAGCGTCAGGTTTGTGCCAAGGCTTTCATTTACCGCTTCGGATGCTTTGTTGCGCCTGAGGACCAAACTGCGAGGCAGAAACTCCTGCAGGTCGTTACTGTAGTCGGGATCATGAATGCGCTGTTAAAATAAGCAAGATAAGATGTCATTACAAGAAGATTAAATCACAAAGTTATATCAATAGAAATATTTAATACAAAATAATTCATATAATGTCATGCACCAGCTAATTATCGTTTACACGAGTGCTTTACATGTTCAAAATGCTTTATTTAAACTAATTTGTTATGAAGTCTTATTTGAAACAAGTTTTTTTTAGCGCAGCCAGTTGCTTATTTTCAATTATCTACAATATGATTCACAATCAAAATAATCCAAAAAGCCATTCAAAAAGTTCACTTGCATCTTTCGGAGGTATCCATCGTGGAGGAGGTTCGTAAGGGGGCAGCCTTGGAAAAATTGCATTTAAATCTGTACCCTCCATTACTCAATACTATTAATAATACCCACTGTAAACGTGTAGAATGCCGAAAAAATGTATTGGGAGCCCTACTTTATTTATTTTCTATTCTTTGTATATAGTTGACAGGAACTACAACCAATTGTCAAAATGCTGCCCGCTTAAGCTAACGTGATAACAATTTGCGAACTGTACAAACTGAGAACCAGACAGTTCAGAGTTCAGTATCGATGATGCAAGTCTGTGGTTCTCATCTCATGACCTTTGCACTTTTAACATGGCTCCGATTGATGGCTTAATACGTGACTTCATTTTCATGAGTATTGGTGTCTTTGTCATATTTTTAATGTATAAATGGCTATTTCCAAGTCATTTATCAAAGATGAGAAAGCGTTTCACGGCATGGCTATTATCTAAAGGCATGCCGCGAGTACACAATTATTGCAAAAACGAAAAGCAGCTACTGTTCAAGAAGTTAGAGAAACATCAGAAGCAGGTAATGAGTGTCAAAGGAAAATTGCATACAGTTAAAATCACATAGGGTAATTTGTGTTAAAGTTTCCCATTTACAGAAGGAAACCTGCACTGAGCTGTACTTGCACAACACCCAAATGTCAAAGATAAAACCTTCTTACACGCCTACTTCAAAATCGCACCCAGTTTCACAGTAACAGAACTTGAAATATTTAGTGAATTCCGAGTGGCTCGGTAAATAGCCAGCTTTTGGGTTCAAATCCCTTTTATTGCGTAAATCTAGAAGCACATCATTGTTGTTAGGATATAGATGTGCCAGTACCACCAATAAGATATAACATCGATCAAACAATTATCATATGGTCTCGTAAAATAACTATTGCAGAATAACTCTCAGTGTGAAATAATGGTCTAGCAAAAGCAGTAATTCTGCAGGCTAATTTTCCTCAAATTGCTATATATGATAATGCCAGAGGTAAATTATATAAAGACTAATTATATAAACTAACACTAAACTGTGATCTCACTTCTAATTGATGCTATTTATTCAATGCTTCGTTTTCCCTGGACTTTCTTAGTTTCTGAAATGATGCCGAATCCTCACCTAACCCCATCAAAAATGGTTTGGCCTGACATGTATATACATGCCATTTTACATCTCTAATGTGGAGTTTCAAAACAGCACTACATCTCATATGCAGCATACTTTGTAAATGTGCCTTTTAAAAATGCTTTCCAGGCCACCAGGACAAGTATTAATCTAAAACAGGTGTTCTTTTGTATACTTACTATGATTAGGAACATAAGGATAGGGATAAAAACTCTTTTCAAGCTGGTAAAATGTGCTCATCCTAATGTACAATGTTTATTTCACTGGGTTTTGTGGATCCAATATCTTCAGAATTCTGATTTCAACAGCAAGTGACTGTTCTGCACTACTTAACCCTCTTAGCACTGCATAGAAAAATTATGTAATAAAATAGTGGTGTATTTCTGAAGACGTCAGTGGGTGATGTTTGATTTTGTTAGTATTGCTAAACATTAGACCAAAAAAAAAAACCTATAAATATTTGGAAAGGAGAAAACTTGAACTTTGCAATAAAAGTAATGAAAATTACCTACTTTCACTCTGATGATAGCAAGAATCCAAGAAAATACAGTTTGCTGTTTTTGGGTCATAAAAGCAGAGCCGCTTTCTAGGCCCATCTTGGGCCGCTGGCAAAGCCACAATCCTGGCCCATTGCTCCAAGAGGGTTAACATTCTCAAGCTGATGTTCACTAAACTATAAAAATTCACTGTGTTAAAGCTATACAGATAAATTGCTGCACTTTTGTGACTGTTATGCAATAATAAAAGAAGGTAAAATTTGACTCTAAAATTATAATTCAAAATGTGAAAACTATGTACGACCATTTTCAAACAGCATACATAAAAAAAACCCCACATAGAAAGCTAGAAACAGTGTTAACCCTGTTATTCTCAGTATTCAGTGGGCTTTTGCGATCCCTCAAGTTTTAGAACACTTGCTAATGCTGATCATGACATCCACAATGGCAACTACTTCTGTGAGGGAAAAGTTCTGCACAGGGAAGCAACAAATCAAATAATTTATAAGATTATGAATATCATTTGTGACAAATCCATTAAGGGCTAAACTAAATCGATCATGAAACACAAAGCTGTTTGTAAGTTTACTTAATGCTGTAATTAGTTTCTTACTAAAATATGAATTGTTACAATCATTTTTTCTAAGAAAAGTTTAAGTGGCTATACCAAATGACATCACCAAAGGTTGCAAGAGCTTTGAACATGTGCTAATGAGGGCTATTGAGGTCCAACCAAGAAGCCTTATAGAAATGAGGTCTTAATCTTTTTTCGAAATCCAGATGAGAAATGTGATGTTCAAAGGCACATACTTTACAAACTGAACAGTTCTCTGCTCAGAAATTGAAAATTAGTATTATATATTTCATTAAACAATTCATTTAAAAATAAGTTTACACATAGGTCGGCCTTTAAGAATGATCTTGTTCTTTGAAAGACTGAAAATTGTACTGGAAGGAACTGCAATACCTAAATCTTCCTGGCTTCTGCAGGTTAGAAGAAGAATATAGTGGTCATCGTAGTACTACTTACATTTCCTTATGATGATTATTATTATTATCCCATAATCTATTGTTTTTTTTAATAATCTAAACACTTGTTCATTTCAGTTGGGCTTTAGGCTGAACATACTGGAGGTTGGCATTGGATCAGGCATCAATGTTGCACATTTTCCTCCAGACAGCTGCTTATCGTGTATTGAGCCTAATTTTGAAAACCGGAAGTATGTAGAACAGAACATCAAAAACAAGGCACCCAGTATCAAGTTGGAAAAGTTTGTTGTTGGATTTGCAGAGGATATGCCTGATTTTAAGGACAATACATTTGATGTTGTTGTCTGCACTTTTGTTTTGTGCTCTGTTCGTAGCCAGGAGAGAGCACTTAAGGAAATAAGACGGGTTTTGAAACCTGTGAGTAATCTTTGATGTCGTAGAAAATGTAGTTTTGCCTTCTGTTAGTAAATTGTGAGATATATCTGTATATACTAATTATTAAATATGTCTTATGAAGACCGTGCAGCCTTGGTGTTAACAAGATTTTTAGAAATCTTAGGATTTTAAGACTTTTTAAAATGGTGCATTTAGTGGCTAAAGCGCCTGCCACCATGACAGCAAGAATTGGGCATCGTAGGTTCATATTTTAGCTCCAACATACCTCTCCCTAAATGTGACAGCTATTTACAACTGTTGGTGGATTCCCATGACCCCTCCTCCCAATTACTCTGTGCTGCGCCTATGTGTGCTGGTTTGTTGAAGGTATGCATTTGATGTATTTCCTTTCTGTACATATAAAGTGCTTTGAGCGTAGCTTTTTTTTTTTCAAACTACATATCTGATGAAGAAGAGAGGCCATTTTGTGCCTGCTTTCAACTTTTTGTCTTTTATTTTTAATAAAAGGATGTCACATCTAGCACAACCATTATTAATTCAAAATATCTGGTAATATTGTCCGAGAATGAGGAATGGGTTCAGTTTCTCTCTTAAAAGTCTAGTGGTGTGCACGTTCTAAAATTACAATTTCCAAATAACAGGATTGAGCTCTGTACAAAGTACTTTTTCCCAAATCTGAATAAATAGTGCACTTACATAACTTCGAACATCACCCTGCACCAAAAGAGGTCAAAACCAAAGACTTGACCAGAAATTGCTGTTTATCATGCCAAGGCTACAGCAAATGAGAGCTTGAATAATTTACTTAGTTCTTAGGAATATGCTGGGCATTTGTGGATTCTCGTGTTTGACCTCTTTGTGCACACAGTGATGCTTGTAAGCTTATGTTTTGAGAGCAAAGGGTGTTATTCATTCAGAATATTTGGGATGTATATTTGAATTGAGCTCAACCCATGCATTTGATAACAAAATTGTACCCCTATTAGAATATAGTTCATAGTTCATGCTACATGTGATCATAGTGAAGAACAAGACTAATGTATAGGACAACCACATGTAGGTTGAATGTTTGGTACATATTTTTAATGTTAAGTTTGGTACGTATTTTTAAAGGGACAACACAATTTGACTAAAAATTTGACCTGGTAGGACTCGGTGAAACATTTTTCGTTATGTTCAGTTGTCACCATGCAATTTATCATTTTAATGTTTTGTCAAATTTCACTAAGAAATTTGTCATTTTTGTTTTAGGGTGGACTTTTTCTCTTCTTGGAGCATGTGGCAGCCCCCAAATCTTCACTTTCCCGTTGGATCCAGGAAAAACTGCAGGTTATATGGCCATATTTGTCAGATGGTTGTAATTTGAATAAAGAAACATGGCAGCAAGTAAAAAATGCTGATTTCTCTGAAGTGGACATAACACATTTTAATCTTAGGTTAAAACTTTTACAATTCCTCAGTTCAGGAATGTTTGGTGTAGCTATAAAGTAATTTTTACCTTAGCCTACTGCTGTTAGGAAGGAGATAATTTAACATATCCTGACCATGTTCTATTGTATTAGGTAATGCAGAAAATGTTAATTCTTGCTTTAAAAGTAACTGTGACTTTAATGCAACACTAAGTCAGGTTTTATCCCATTTTCACTCTCCTGTATTATGTTGACGATTGAAAAAGAGTCAAGAGACAACTGTGCTTTATTGCGACTTATTGCAGACATTACGTTCAAAACTATAAATAATGCATTTTCATTTACTGTGATTCATATGTATTGATCAATTGCTCTTACCTGGAGAGCGAATTCCACTATAAATCATGCCTAACAATGGAATAAGCTTGTCCAACTAAAACCAAAAAAGACAAATAAAGCATTATATTGGTTCCAGCATATTTGTTTGTTCTATTTAGAAGATTCACAAGAAACAAAGTTGAGCAAGGTCACCTTTAAGGCATCACTCTTCCTCCACCTTTCTCTTCTTCACATAGTTTTACTGGATACCTATTACCAACACTATCATTTACAAACTGGAGTGTCTTTGCAATAAATTTCTCTAACACACACACTTAGTTTATCTTTATCAAACAGTATCTTGTGAGCAAACAAATCAAAATTTTCCATTTAAATTTAGACAAAGTGCTTAACAGGTGCATAGCATGCTGTTATGTTTTCACGGCTAGCTAAATAATTAACATAGTCTGCTACACTGCTTGCATTTTTTGAACTAGTTGCGTGGTTCAAGCACTCTGCTAATGCTCATATTTTGTAAACATTTGAGCTGGCACCTTGGCGTTAACCATCCAGCTAGTCATGTTTTTCACCTGTTTCCTGACCTACAGGACTGCTTGCTTGCACAGGCCACTGATGGTCAGAAGAGAATTTAGTATTGTTGTTTCAGGGGGAAAAATGTAAATTTGTTTCAAAAGTTTTTTTTAAATCATCAAAGAAAACAAACACCAAAAACATATCCAAAAATGTTTATTTGAGATCGGCAGCATAGTCTATTAATGAGATGTTATGACTAGGAGCATTACCATTAAAGAGATCTGTGGGAGAGAATTTTGTGAGTTATGCTTATCTAAAACATAAACTTTACACCTTTTATGAAAATGTCGATGAAAAGATCCCAAGTGAAAATAATACCTAACCTCTTATTTGTTTTTGTAAATGAGAATTAAAAAAAAAAAAAATGAAGATGTTTAGCAGACAAATTGATGAAGACTTGGACATATACTCAAATTATTAAAATTTGAAACCCTAAAAAGAAGTCGCACGTCCCTTTGTAATCAAGAAGCAAACATTTTGGAATACATTTTCTTTTCTTGGTTCTTATAATCATTGAAGGACTTCTTCACTTTCTGAATTTCCCGCAAGATTCCTGCAAAATATTGCACATATACCAAAACTGCATTTATGGACAAGTCTGATTTAAATCAAATGATATTTCTAAATGAAAATGTGTATAAAAAGACATTGAATGTATTACTATTAAACGCCTAAAACAGACAACGAATAAATATTACTATAAGAATCTATGTACACACACATCATGTGCAGATAACCTACACTAAGTTTATAAGCATACAACGTTAGTCCATACCTTTATCATCAGGGCTTGCTTCAAGAGCTTTCTGTAGATATTTCTGTTTAAAAAAAAAAGGCAAGATTTTAGAAATCTTGAGTTGTGTTAAAGCATACTGGGAAATTCAGAGATTCATGTTATTGTTTTGGGAAAAGAAAATGGTCTTTATGTCAACAGGTTGGGCAGGAAATGCATTTAAAATAAAGAGATTAAGAGGAATTCGACAATTCAATTAAGAGCAAACGCATACTCACCAAAGCTTCTTCCCAGTTGTTTTTTGCACTGTGTATCTGGCCACTACGGAAAAGGGCTTTACTGTTGGTTGCATCAGCAGCCAAAACCTTTTACATTAAAAAATTCCACCTTTAAGGGTTAGGTCAATCTATTTCCTTCTTTTGTTATTTTAAGCAGGATAACAATAAGAACATGCAAGCAATTTGACGTGGGTATGGCCAACAAAAATTTCTAATAGTCATTCAGACAACTCAAAAATAAATTTTAACATTCAAGATTCTTCAGTAAATTTCTGCAGTATTTGTCCCAAAACACTAACAAGGGAAGTCCACTCAATTGTGTGAGGGTACCACCACTTCGTCCCAGTTGCCAACATCTCTTTGAAATACTGTTTTTGAAAAAGCTTTTACTTTAATTATTGTCTACACTCACCTCATTACAGTTTTCCATTGCTTCATCATATTTTTCCAGTTTGATATTACATGCAGCCCTGAAATTCATAAATACAGATCAGAACATTGTACATAGCAATCTGTTCATTTTATAGCAAATACTATTTTTTAAATGACAAACTTTTTTCTTGATAACAACAGAATTAACAGTAAATAGTAGCATGATATTCCTTAAACACCCTAAACAAAAACATCTTCAAAAATTAAAGCATATGTTCAGATAATTTTAAGCCCAAACTACTAGCTAAAACAACTGGGTAACAAAAAGAGAAGCTGAAAATTCAAAATATTTCCTAAAATACTAAACTGTATAATGAAATAATCATCTAATGAGTCTCATGTTTCAAGTCCTACACAGAATTTTCACAATAAATATGCCAAGAGTGTCCATACAAGTTTAGTGTGACTGGAATAAGGAGATCTTTTTCCATGTTTTTGGTCTCATCTTCATTGAAGTCTTGTTCGTCCTGTAGTTTTTCGAGATACCTGAGATTGAAGACAAGAAATGCAGTGTTATTTGAAAAAGTCTAAGGATGTTGGAATTTTTTTCCCTTCAGCAGAAACTAAAATCTCTACTCTTAAACTTCATAAACACGAAAATATCACTTTTCTACACATTACTACTTATGCCAAGGTACAAATGACTGGATTGCTGTAATTTTCTATTTAAGCTGTCTTGTTCAGCAAATAATATTAAATTTTGTAAGCAACTTCAAATGTGTTTCTCACAGCCTTCAGTGACTGATCCTCAAATGTTTCTCAAGTCTAATTTACTTACAAGTCTAATCAGTTCAGCCTTAGCCATGTGTATTTTTTTTTTCTCAAGTTGAAAGATAAAGGAAACAAAGTACAATGACATAAATTCAGTATGCTTAAAGTGCTCAAACTCAATAAGCATACATATATTCATGGTAGGTAAGTTTCCATCATTTTTACAAACTTAAAAAAAAAAAAACAAAAACCCAGCATATACCTAATTTATTCTATCATGTAGCATTCTTTGAAAAAAGCAAGACTTAAACACTCAAATTGCATGTGCACATGTGAATGAGCACGCACACACACTCAAACACTGTCATCCATATCTAAATATTTACAAGTCTATTGATTACTGGCAGATATCACAAACGGCTTTCCTATAATAGTATATGATACTTAGGAGAATGCTAAAAAGATATTTTTTATTAAGATGCTGCTTTATGCTACCTGAGAGCTTTCTGATATTTCTTCTTTGCTTGTGCAATCTTGCCCACCTTGAAGAGGTCATTACCATACGTTTTCACTTCCTGAACCAAATTCTTCACCTCTTCTATACAAGAAGTCTAGAAAGAAACCAAGACCCATAAACAAATTTGACATTGACTGATGCTTAATTAAACAGAGGTGGCCAAAGTTTCAAAATTGAAGTTTTCCCTCTTAAATTAAGGAAAACCAATGCTACTACATCAACCCAAATAATATTCTATAAGTGTTTTAGCTCTGCATCGACAGTCTATACCACCTTGTTCATGAAAATTGTTTGAAGCAAAATGAAAATATAGAAATGGGCACTTTCAAAATCAAAGTATAACAGCGTCAAAACTCATACTTACAGATGTAAAATCTATTTTACTATCCACCGGAAAATCTGGGTAGCAGTCTCCTGTCTCATCAGCTCTTTGATAACTGGAAATGTCAAAGTCTGCAGGCAATTCTCCGCAGTCCTCAATGACACAATTCTGCAAAAGTTTCTTGATTTACTTGGTGTCTTCATTGTATTTATTTAACAGTCAGTACTTATTGTATGCTACTGGACAAAAGTACAGATTTTTAGAATTCTGCTTGCGTACACACACATCTCATTCACACTCTTTGCTAAGTGTGCTTATATAACCAAATCCTGACAATTAATGATAAAATTTATCTATATTACTTTTAAGTTACTTCGAAAATCCCACACACTTTCATGTTCCTTATTTTTTATCACTTTATTGTTCTTTGTGAGCAACGCAGGATATATTTTTCCATTACTCTGCCAAGTTAGACTCTAAGAGAAAAACTCAAAATGGAGAGAGCAGCTAAAAACTAACCTTCACTGGTCGTTCTCCATCTGTTTCTTCATACTCCAGTGCTCGGACCACGTTCATACCAGCAATTACTTGACCAAATACAACATGCTTGTTATCAAGATGGGGGGTGGGTACAGTAGTAATGAAAAACTGAGAACCATTTGTGTTTGGACCTGCATTTGCCATAGATAACAATCCAGGTCTATCATGCTGAAATTTAATACGAATTAAAGAGTTATTACTTTGTATCCAAATGAATCTAGAAAAATAAGAGAGAAAGGAAAAGTAGGTGATTGCTGAAGTCATATAATCATGAACCTTAATTAAAATCAGCTGACAAAAGCATAGAAAAAATAAAATATAAACACTATTATACATTTATTTGTATTAATGTAATTAGAGAATCCAGCAATGCTTTAGATGGACTTCTTGCCCATGCTCTTCCAGGGAGGTTATATAACAAACTTATTGCTGCTAGCAGAGTTATTTCCCTCCCCCAGCTTTGATGTCACCAGCTTCAGAATTGTTCAACTGATTTTAGTACCAACTTTAGATATAATGTTATATTTGAATCAAACTTACTCATTTCTGAAAGCGTTATGCATGATGTCATTGAATAATAAAATACTTGTTTCAAGAATGCGATGCCAGTGTGATTTAGTACTGCACTATGGTCTGGGCATCTCAATATTTTTGTTTAGGTTTATACTGTCGTCTTGCAGTCTCTTCACTAGAAGTATGAGGTCTATTTTCATCATTTATGCATCTTCACTGAAATCTTTCAAATGCAGGTAACATTCACCAACATTTTCTATGACCTACCTCTATATAAAAGAGTACTCAGATCTTCCTCATCTTCGTCTCAAATGTAAACAAAACTATGTTGATTTTTTTTATTGTAGGGAAGGGGGGTAAGGAACCCATGAAATGACACTCACAAGATGTCAAAATCTTTGACAAAATTTGTGTATGTAAACTACAGGTAAAATTTCAGTCAAGATCCTACAAACATGGTGTATAACCTTAACCGAAAATAAAACAATGATTCGTGCAAAATAAAGTTACAATCTGATAAACTGTTTAGGAAAGAGCACAAACAGATATTGCCAGATTCTGCTTTACTGATAAGATTACAGTAAACAAAAAAAAACCAATAGCAACAATCTAAATCATCCAACATTTTCGTGAGCATAAATAGAGGAAGGAAAACTTTTACCTTCAGTTCAAAGTTTTCATCCTCAAATTTTGCTCCATAAATACTTTCTCCACCAGTACCATCACCATTTGTAAAGTCTCCACCTTGGACCATAAATTCCTTGATGACTGAAAGAGAGAACAACCAAGATGCAAAACAATATCAAAATACCAAAATGAAAAAAGTTTGGATTTTTTCCAAATCTGTTATATGTGTGTACATATATATCCAGATTTTATGAATTTTAGAATCTTCATTATATTGGCAAGGAGAACTCACCACTGGGTTACTAGAACACTTTTTTAATGAAGTTTTGTAGCTGTATATGGTGTATGTAAGCTATTTTCTTGTTTCTACAAAATTTGACTTACATAAATTAAACAGCTGATTAATTAAAAAAGTAAATGCTTACTTCTGTGAAAGATGCATCCCTTATAGTGCAGTTCCACACCAGATGCTCCTTTTCCCTTTTCCCCCGTACAGAGAGCACGGAAATTTTCAGCAGTTTTGGGGACTTTGTCCTTGAATAGCTCAAATATAATGCGACCCCCTTGTGAAAGGAGATTGGAGAAAAGTGTAATAATAATGAAATAAATGCATGCAAATAACTTTGTAAAGCATATACTGTTAAACTTATACAACATATTAAGTGAATTACAAAATGGTTTATGAAGAAAAGTATACAACTGTCATGATATATATAATATTCTACATGATTCATCTGTATAAAAAAAAACTCTGCATTTAAATTTGCTTTAGTTGTGGTCCTGTCTTCACTAATGTACTAAATCTCTTAATTTTGAGCATCTTTAATTATGGTCAACAAAAGATGCATGTTTTATATTTCCAGCAGGGTTTGCAGAAATATTTTCTTTCATGTTATTTATGGAAGATTAATAGCTGATTGCCACCATATACTGCATGTGCTCTGTTGGTGAATTAATAAGCTTTTCGCATAAAATCTTATGAATATGGCTTGACACTCTTCCACGTGAAATAGTGGCAGCAAGACAAACGAAATCTGCAGGATAATGAGGTAGGGTGGTGGTGAATGTCAACTCTTCTGCACAGTGTTAGGCTGAGCGAAGACTTTTTAATTGAGAAATATTTTGATCGAGACTGGGTAGAGTTTTATTAGTATGGTATTGTTATGTTAAATATCTCTGGGTTCAGCTTAATAGGGCTCAACAGGACGCCATGCTACCTCTTTACGAAAACGAAGAAGGGGTTTAGGGAGAGGGTGAAGCTGACAGGGTTAGCATTACGTCTTTTTTCCCGGTTTCTGGGCATGTTATGGCGTCCATAACAACGCATATCAAGGCATAATTCTCCCGAAGCAACCTTGTTCGCAAAACTCTGCGATAGGCCTCCGCTCATCAGCTGATTTCACTTGTGACGCAATGCTAGGGGGTTCTAGGGGTTTCCACAGGATAAATCTAATTATAGTAACCGCGTGGGTGACAATGGCGCGACAATAGGCTAGAGCCATTCACTTAGAATATTGGATTACCTAAATAGCCTTTTTTGTATTGCATTATAAATGAAATGATAGCTAAGAATTGTTAGCAAAAGAAAAATAGTATACCAACCAGCTTCATCGCCAATTTTTACGTCAAAATATACTATGGGATTCCCAGCAGACGCCATGCTTGCATGTCAGTGAAAGCGAGACTATTAGGAAATGACGTAGTACGCATATTACGCGAGAAAATTGACGAATTGCTTCATCATTGGCGCTGGAGTGTATAAAACAGCCTGAAATAGCTAACATTGTCAGATTAAACTACAACCAAACGCAAATATGGAGTTTCCTAACCTTGGACAGCATTGTTCAGATTCTGAGTGTAAACAGCTGGGTAAGTTGTAAGTTATGGATATAGATGTTTATAAAAAAGATAACAGTGTTTCACTTTTACATACTACTATATAGAGCACTGAATGTATGTACGATAGGAACTTTCAACTCTTTCTATGATTTTTTCCTTTTATCTCTTTCTCTCGCTGTAATATTTCGTTAATAATCATAACTAATTTTCGTTAGGCATCTGCTGGTGTCGAAAGATTTTTCTTTCAAATAAACACTTGCTTAGAACTATAGGAATAGAAAGCTAGTGTTAAAAACTGTACTATTTACCAAACGGTTGACTGTGTCCCATCAGCATATTTGACATTAAGATACAGCTTAGACAAGTTTCCATATGATAATCAGTTTCTGTTGTTACTTTTACTGCTTTTTGTTGCAGACTTTTTGCCCATGAAATGTGATGCTTGTGGAAAAACATTCTGGTAGGGAATCGTATTTAACATATTATTGTTTTACAAAGACTGGGAAACTTTTTTCGTAAACTGTAATTTCTGTCAGTGTCTGGTGCAAATGTTCACCAATGGTAACTGTAATTATAGATAATAATATGGATAGTAGTAGTGGAAATGAGGTTGCCACGTGAGACAAATAAAACCATTTAATAACAACTGTGCATGAACATTCTACTACAATATTTTTGTCATTGTATCTGCTGCTAGCAGTAGACATCAGTAGTAGTACAGGGCAGTGGTATAATTAGTTGGTCAAAGCTGAAGGTGTTGTCTTAGTGGCATATAAGATGTTGTCTTTATATTCACTGTGAGCTGCTATCTTCACATAAATCCATTACCATTGCCTTTCTAAAAAACTATAAATGAATAGGAGTTTATTTTTAATTTTAAATTTCACAAACGAAGAAAGCTTTATTTAGTATTAACAATGGTAATTTGTCTTGCTTTAAGGAATAATAACTTAATATCCAAGTTTCTCAACTGTATAGTTTGAAAACTGTTTTGGTTTTGTTTTTTACATCTAGTAAGGATCATATACAGTATGACACACATGGCTGTCCAGAATCCTACAGAAAGGTAAACTTAATTTGTTAAATCTACTGATATTATATATTTTCCCCCACCCTCAATACTTAATTAAAAGCAGAAAGGTACAGATACAAGTAGAGAGGAGTGAAAACTGTGTGCTTTGACTAGGCATGAAAAATTGTTTTCAGCTTTTTAGAAATTCATTACAAATTTTCTTTTTGATTGCTGGCGTGAAGGATAACCAAGTACCAGTGTGCCCTTTATGCAACTCTCCTTGTCCAGTGAAGAAAGGACAGTCACCAGACACAGTAGTTGGTCAGCACATTGACAATGAGTGTCAGTCAGATCCAGCAAAGCAACGCAGGAAGGTTAGTATGCATGCATGTTTACACGTGTTTATTTAAAATCATACACCAAAAGATGTTTCCTTCAACTGATTTATTTTGTGCTTTTTACATAAGATATATCTTGATGATATTAATAACATAATTGACTGCATATATTGAATGTGTGAATGCACACATACATGTCTAAGAGAACTAATTTGTAAATACTTTTTTTTTTTGCAGGTGTTTACAAATCGGTGTTCAGTCAAGTCATGCAAGCAGAAAGAGGTGCAAATATAAAGTATTCTGTTAAAAATTTATATATAGCTTTGAAATTGTTGCAGTTTTTATCTGTTATTTTTACTGTACCATGTTCATTTGTTGCTCTCATATGGTTTTAGTTGAAAATTATGTCCTTCTTTATCGTTGTTTTCTATTCTAGCTTGTACCAGTTCTTTGTGAGAATTGTCATAAAAATTTCTGTCTGCGCCATCGGCATGAGCAAGATCATAATTGTAAGGGTTTCCAAGATACAGGGAGACGTGTTCCCAGTGCAGGGTAAGTGGCTTTGTATTTATTTTTGTAATTATGCTGAGCTTTTGAATTCATAACTTTACCAAGCACGTAGTAACCCTAACGCAGAAATTATTTTTCAAAATAATGTTATACTGTATCAACATTATTTGAATGTCACCATAGACACAGCATCCTATTTCTCCACTTATAGTGCTTGCCTGTAGAACACAATTAGGCAAAGGCCGGCCCACGGGCCGCATCCGGCCCGCCTCTTGTCTCTGACCGGCCCGCCCGCCAGTATATATACTATGTATACAGTATTGGGTAAAACCGAGTTAACTATATTAGTCCGGCCCTCTAAAACCATCCCAGTTTCTCATGCGGCCCCTTGGAAAAATTAATTGCCCACCCCTGCTGTAGAAGATAAAATTTTGGATTTGCAGCCAGTCACAATTATATGAACAGATTTCCATTCTTCGGATCAAATCTAGCATCTGTTTTCACAAATAATAATAGGGATACTTATATTGCATGATATCCTAGCAATGGGCCATGGTCTCTACTCCTCACTTGACCAGTCTAGATATATGAATACAGTTGATAAAGTAACAGTTCTCCAAACACTTACACATCTGAACTGGGGATAGCTCTGGACTGCAGTGGTAATGGAGCTACTGCAAAGTATTCTGTGGACTGTGGTTAAGAGTAATTCTCAAGGAAGAGGTGTGCTTTAGCACACATTCAAAAGATTCATTGGTGAATAGGTGGCTGATATGGAAGGGGAGAGATTTTTATTGTTTTGCTGCACAGTAATTAAAAATCCTGTGACCATTTATTGTTAGGGTGACAGAAATAGTTAAGATACGGTCATTAGACGGAGAGCATAGTTATCTGTCTGGGATGTAGGGGAAAAGAAGTTCAGAGAATTAGGGTAGGAGCCTGCAAAGAAATTAAAACACAACACAGACAGTTTGTACTGGATTCAAGAACGAATGGGTAGCCATTCCAGATAACGAAAGCAAGGAGTGATGGGGTCCTGTTTTGTAGCTCTAAGCACCAGACATGCAGTGGGGTTCTGTACTTATGTAGTTTACAAACGAGGTATGAGGGGCAGCCTGCGTGTAAGGAGTTGCAGTAATCAAGCCTAGAAAGAACAAACGCACTGAGTGTTGGTAGTGCGTGTAGAGAGAATGTGACAGATGGCGGTGATCTTATGTAGCTCATAATATGCAGACTGACAGAGAGCTATAACTGGGTCCAGCATAAGGGAAGGATCAATCACCAAGTATGACAGAAGAGTGACTTTGCTGTTGTAGTGAAGTATTATTTAAAAGTAGGTTGATCATAAGTTTGTTTAGTTTTTTTGCAGATGCAATGAATAATACTTTGTAGAATATGAAAAAGTATGCTTTTTTTTCATTTTTGTTCTATGGCAGTTCCCAGAGCATAATATTTAATACATTTTTATGACTTCTAGAGTTGCAGCTATAAACCGGGCAGAGAGAAATGGTGTATTATCTTCACAGCAGCAATCTTCTTCTCAAGCAAAAGCCAGCAGTGCTCCACAGAAAACATTACTGACAGGATTGGGTCGTCAGTTAGATGCGTAAGCATATTTGTTATTAATCATTTTCTGAACAGTTTAAAGTTATTTTATATTCTAATTTTTTAAAGTGGGAAGGAAATTAATAATTGGTAGATCTTTACAGAATTAATGATGTGGATCTCTACACATCTGTGTCACATACACTTCTGTTAATCTATTAATGTTTCCAAACCATAGCTATTTTGCAATTAAGTTAAATGGGGGCTTCAAGCTGTTCAAATTGTACTTGTCTGATGATCTATGTATTTCAGATTCCTTTTGCCAAAAATAACCTGTCTACTGTCTGTTATCATTCTATTTATTTTTCAGAGAACGCAAAGGAAGGCAGGCTGATACATCTAATGCTGATTTCATGCCAAGTCATTTGGTGAGTAGAGAGAGAAAATCTCTATGTATCGAGATTTTGTAGACATTTATTTTTCTCTGAATACATAGCAATGCATGTAAGACATAATCTTATAACTAAGAGTAACTCAGTGTTCAATCTTGAAATGAGTTTAGCAAGGTAGCCATTCACTTATTTTGTATTTGTATATAGATATTTGTGAAAGAAACCAGACATCCTGAAAGAAAGCTAAACAAAATTAATAGCTAATAAATATTTAGAGGACACACACTTGTCAGCAGTGTGCAAGGAAACCAGGCATAGATATATGCACAAAATATCATGTGTATAGAGTGCATTACATAAAACAGAAAACGGTGGGCAGGTAGGACCACTGCAAAAGTCAATGGTAAGTTGGGCTTACATGACAGACACTGACATTCTGAATCATGTTCAATCAAAATTTTGTGTTACAAAATGATTGTTATGATGACAATTATGTCCAAGAACACAGCTTTAAGCCAAACCTTAAAGAATGTCATGTTTGCTGACTCTTCTGACTAGAAAAATGTTGAGCAATTGTGTGATATTGTCAGCAGCTTTATCAGCTGACTAGCATGACTTTGATTTATAGCTTGCAAGCTGCAAGAATATTATTTTTAATCTGTGGAAAAGTATAGCAAAGAATGTAAACTGACTTGTTTTGGTTGCATCCACAATCTTCAAATCCAGCATGTCACTATTTTGACCCCTACTCAGGAAACTGAGCACAATGGTTCAGATGTCACTCAAAAGCACATGATGTCCAACTTAACCCACCTCAGACCTATGTCTTAGTCATGTTTGTATATAAGTATTTATTTTGGAGCCTGTAATATTCATTGCACATAAGCAGAATATCATTTAAGCTCAACTTCCCTTTTGACTTGCTGTACCGTTTTTTGGTAACAAATGAATCAAAATTCTCATTTGAGGATGTCTAAAAAAAATCTAGAATTTTTTTTTTTAGAAACGACTCTGTAGAACTAGATCTATTGTGTATCTCTATATTATCATGCGTGTTGATTTTCAAGATTTCTCTGTTGTTAAAGACCGAGGAGGAGGCACTAAGATATGCTGTGCAGATGTCACTTGGAAATGATCTTGGATCAAGCAATGCAGGGTATGAGCAATGGGCATTTTTGTGTAGATCATTCATTAATTCTTTTATTCGTTTACCCCTTGACAGACACCAGTTGACAAAATGTTATGCTAGTATGTCCTGGTTGTTGGGGAGAACCTATTTTTCTACTCCAGACCACTCAACCATTAGGGCACATGATAATTTGTTTAAATTGTAACCTACCTATACTTAGCATCAGCTTTTGATAACGTCTAATTGAAATAGAAGCTCTTAACTGTCTGTGCACACAAGTGACTATTTTGGTAGGAAAATAATTGCAATAGCTTTTTAAAGGGGAAGAGAAATTACTATGGTCAATAACTGGTTGTGAACAGATTACAAAATAAGCCACTTACATTTATCGCACAGTTCTTTTTCATTTTGGTTAAAAATTATTGTATGTTTTCACAGCTTTAATATACAAAAATATTTGTTGCAACTAGCAGTTTGGTTCTTTACAGGATGAGTCAACAGGAGCAGGAGGATTTTATGCTAGCTCAGGCTCTTGCTGCTAGTGAAGAAGAAGCAAGGCTGCAAAATGCCCGAAGAGCCACGGTGAGAACTCCTTCTACCCTCCTAGTGTTGTGACTTGGGTTGTTGCCAGGTAACTAATACATTCCTTTTGGTCACTGCATCTTGCATCTTAAATTTTCATCTTGTTGGGGGTTGGTTTTTTTTTTTGGTGTGTGTGTGTGGGAGGCCTCGTTTAAGGCAAATTAGAGCAATAATGACCGGTCATTTATAGAATTTTTGTATACCTATAGCAATAGCTAGAAATCTGTTGAGAGTGATCTCCCTTCGCCTAACTGGCTGGAGGGGACTAGCTCTTTTGTTTTGTCCATGGATCTGTGTCGAGTTTTAGCGTATTTTACCAGTCTGTGATATTTGTTGCGCCGTTCTCATCTATTGTGGATTGTTCCTCACTGCTTGTGCTGCGTCGTTTCTTCCAATCAATATTTTCATCCACTAACGGCTTCTGTGTCCTGTTTTTCGCTTCCATCTTGTTTCGGGTTTTTGACTTAACAGGATTATAAATCTTCTTTATTGACATTTAAACTTTTTCGACTTCGTCTCAGAGGATTCCAAAACACATCTGCAGTGACTCGACAGCTGTTTCATTATGTTTGTGTGTTTTTCTTTTCTTTTTATTTCTTTTCTTTTAAGTATGGGCTTTGAGCCTACCTATAATGGTGGGAAAAAAGCACTATACAAATTCAACATATTGTTGTTATTATTAAATCTGTCGTAAAAAAAAATTCGCATTCATGGTAGACCCCCAACTAATCATGTGCAAGTAATATTGCGAAGGTAGTGTTGCAATCACTGTTTGTGCTGGATTTTTCCTAAAATCTTTTTCTCGTTTCTTGTAAGGCGACTGCTAGTTTGGCCTAATGATTTATTTTCTAGAAACAAATGGTATTTTCTCTGTTAGTTTTCTATTTTGATTCACCATCTTTTATATGTTTTCAGGCATCACGACAGGAAAAGTTTTGCCGGCTTTCCTGATGTATCCAAATTCACAGCTTCATTGTTTTTCCATACAGCATTAAGAGAGATGCTCAGTATAGCACAACATGGGATTGTGTGATTTTTGTTTTCGTTTTGAGAGGATGGGATCATGGGTGGCATTGTTATCTGCATTTACCTCTCTACCTACTGTGATGTCATGTGGGCAGCGCCAGCACTACAGATGCATGCTTGTTCCATATTTTATGTGTCTTGTGGGTTTTTTCCCCTGGTCTCTATAACTGCTGACAATTGTACAATGTACATTATATTGTAACAATTAGAAAGATGACCTATTCATTTAATGATCTGGGACATGACTTTATTTTAGGTTTACATATTTTAAATTTGGCATAAATTATTTGTCAGAGGAGGACTGTAAATGAGGGTACAAGAAAATTACATCTGGTATTAAACATGGTTCAGAATAAAGTCTTTAAGTTTATCACTTTACTAAAGGCTTCAGTATGTGACCGAAACGGCAGTGTGCTCACAGTGCACAGTATTTTCAATCTTTCCCTTATATTCCCAATCCAGTTCTCCAATTTTTATTTTTTCAGCTGCAGTCATAATCCCAAGTAATTTTTTGTTGTTGTTGTTTTGTTTTTTTGGGGGGGGGGCTTCATGATTGATTCTTTCAAGTTAATCAGGTCTCATAATCACAGATTACTAATGACCGTATTAGTCACAATTTTTTTTTCTTTTTTCTTTGGCATGCTGTTTGCTCATGAGGAGCCATGTCTTGCCCATTTAAAAGCTGCAAGGGAAACGGAGCTTCTTAAGATTTTTATTGGCCGTATGAAGCAATATACAGTTTTTAAACTATATCGATTATTGCATCAAAGAAGACTTTCAGTCTCTGTCAAGATGTCGCTAAACATTTTTCTTCCTTTTTGTTAAGCTGCATGAAGGTGATAATTCGTGAGGCCATTTTGTATGCTGTGTCATTTGTAAGATATTGATTCCAGAGGAATGGTATTATACTGGTTTCATGGAATTTTGTCATAAATATTTAATTCCTCTTAGTAGTCTATAATAACTGCTCCCTGGAAAGCAAGTGATGTATTAAGTCAACTATTTTATTTCCTTTGATCGTACGAAAATATATAAGAATAAGATGTTAATTATTAATAATGGATTGATCAACTTTTTATAAATTAAATTACATACATACTTGAATACCAAGTGTCATTCTAGCCTTTTTTATGAATGTTCTTGTTTGCTGTACATTATATACACTGTATTTTAACCTTTTAGTTATTCGTTTGCACAACACGGGTATGGAAACCAAAGACATATTAACGAACACATTTTCGGTGACGTCTGTTATTCTAGACCTATATCAGAATTTGTCATATTTGTATCATGATAAATAAAGACAATGTTCATAACATTACAAACTGTTTTGAAAAATGCGCTTACATATATACTTAAATATCTCAGTTGGTAAATACCTACAACGCTAAGTGATACAATGCGATCCTTTCTAATGGATAAATGTTTTGTTTGATCAGTCATGTGCAAAATCTGTCTACATACTAGATATATATTTAAAAACTTCATTTCGTTTCGTATTCCGATAACTTTTTAAAAACCATGTAACACTTCCACTACGGCTATCAGCTTTGAATATAACGCGTCCAGTTTTTTAATCAAGTCGTTGTTTACACAAGTTTGGTTAAATGATGTAAACTCGAGTTCCATCTTCCCAGTTCGTAATTGTCAGAGATTTCCATTTTCCATCTGCATACCCAACACGTGACAGCCTCAGCTCTACCATTGGCTGTAGTCTTGACAACGTCACGATCTCCATACAATCCTGACGTCTGTTGTTGACCTTGAGCTGTACATGATGATGTTTGTAGGCGTGTACCTTGAAAACGGAAAGGGAGGGGGGTATTTCACCCAGATTTGGGGAAACAAAATCTTAATCGAGTTTTATTGAATTAAGTTACTTTTCAATTTTAAAATAAAAATAAAATTGGAAATTTTCTGTTTCACTCCCTTCGATCCGTTCGGCGCATGTGCGGACATATGATACGGACGTACGTGCACTCGAATATTTTCATCGTGCCACTCGTGGTTACACATTCCTGCCAACCCTACACTATAAATTATACTCAATCACTGTGCTCTCAATATACGGTATTTCCTCGGGATACCTACCCCAAATCCAACCCCTGCAAGGTAATATGTTGTCCAGGAAGAAGGTTAGCATACTGAATCTGGCAAGAAGCTGAAATAAAAACAGACCCCAAACTGTTTGCTGAGACCTCGACGCACGCGGCAGACAGCTTGCGGTAATCTACGCGTACGCCGACGACACAATTCTACTACGCGAGACGAAAACGAGACCACCAGTGCCACGCTTGTTTATTTGCTACCCCGTGGGCTAGAAGGGGGACACACGCATACAGAGCTACGACTGCAGCACTCTGCCCCTACCACCAAGGTTAACAGCCATCACTGCAGCGCAGAACAGCAACGACGCAGTAACTCTGAGGATTCGGCCAGTGACTGTGAAGACTACGAGACGCGTGGTGAGCAAAGCTCCTGATGTGGAAAAAGCTGTGACACGGATGTTTGCAAGTGGCACGAGGCTCTGTCCGAACGGTGAGTCGCCCTCGGTATGTGTGTCTGCAGCAGTTGTGCATCCTGCCGGCCACATGCACACATTTAGGGGAAGGAGAGAGAGACGTGGGGCTAGGGAAAGCTTGTTTACATCAGAACGTAAAACGCACGTATTTGCATTGGCTTCCTAGCGAGTCAAAAATAGCAAAATCTTTGTTAAGCACGATGATGTTTACATAATGCTAGCTGGGAGTGATGAATTTAATAGTTATTGAGAAATCAGTAATCAGGCCGTGAAATATTAATGGTTGCATGGTCAGTCACGTAGTGTGTGATGAGAATGTTTTCCTGTGTACGTGCTGACCGGAACGTAACGGATGCGAGAAGTGAAGCATGACTACTAACACGTACTGCACGGCCCTGGATGCATTCATTGTGGTGTGTGCATGTGCATTCCTGCACGCGGAATTTTGATTTGCCTTGGGACTGATCGATCAACCACGCGCGGGCTGGTTGTTTACACTCAGTGCCCAAGGGTTGATGGTTGACGCGTGCGCTGAACTTCCGGTAGCTGCGAGATGCGCGCGCCGGGTTGAAAGGTCACTCGTTTCCCCAACTCCTTGTTATTGAGGATAATTAGCGCTCTTGCTGTGATGACAGCGATGTCCAGAGGTCAGAAGCACGATCGAGGATAGTGTAGTTGCAGGCATCATAGACACATGTGCTAGTGTTGTTTGTGAGTCAGGGTCACTGTACGCGCTTTGTCTTATCTGTGTGAACAAGGGGACACTCTGTTATTAATCTGTTTATCATTTGAAGCACGGCAGGTGAGGGGTAAGGGGGAGGGGAAGACAAAGCGAGCTACCTGAATCTCATACAGATCGAGTTCGCTTGTGTCGTTGACCTTTTTTAGTGTGTATGTGCGCGTGCGCGAGCTAGTGTAAAAAGTTAAGTGTTCTCCTTAGATTACATAATCAGTGTCATGAAAGATGTAGGTTAACCTATCATGAGATAAAATGAAATGTGTGCACGTAAGATGCATGTGTAAAAAAAAAATTCACCGTTGCATCGTTCGTGCCGAACTGGAGATGCTTGGCGGGGGCGAGGGTTAAGGTCACACACCCCTGACTCAGCAGGGTCAAATACTCCACAGAAATGAAACTGTACTCCGTACGAATGCTTGCATGTACACCAGTGTGAAATCAGGGCATTGTCAATACTTAACATCTTTCATAGTGACGACGTGGGATTGCAAATCCCCTTTCCCAAAGGAGAGACAAGATCGACCGACCAGGTAATGGGAAACTTTAATTACCTCCCTTTCCTCTCCCCCTTCCTCCCTCTTTTGTAACCTCCCACCCACCTCCATCCCTCCTGTGAACTAGAAAAGAAATGTGCTTTCTAGTGTACGTTATGTTTATCAAGTAACAAGAGCCGAGCTCGAGCATGGGGTAGGGGTGGGTGGCACCTGATTGTGGGGCGAGACTCATGGAAGCCGGCACATCGAGCGCCGGCCACCTGTAGAGTGCGGACGAAATATTTTTAACACTAACTTTTTTTCGATTAATCGTTAGAACCTATAAATATTTCGCCAGGGCGTGTCTAGGGCAGGACGAACACATTAAGATAACGTAGTATATTGAAACAGGACACAGTGGGTGGCGACATGTACGTGAAGGCCAAATTAGTAAAATGAGTTTAAGGTCACTGCCTTAAGAGGTCACTGTGAGGTTCGCGCGACCATCGATCCTCTAACTGTCTAACAGGTGCAGCAGATTAAAAGAAAAATGAGCATGCTCCCATAAGAGTTCAATGTATCGTCACCTTCAGACGGGGGCGGTTTCATCAGCCGAGGACGCACGTCACTAACGTCCAAGTCGAGGTCACCCTAGCAAAAGTTCGTTGCCATGACTATTTTTTTTTTTTTTTTCGGTAACATCAGATAACACCTCTGACGTCATGTAAATTAGTTTGTCTTCAGAATCGAAGCATGTTTTTATTGAGAAAGAGATTGCATTATTTAGAGAGACCGAGATACAGGTAGTCGAGCAGACCCAGAGAATACGTTTTATTCGTTCACCTGCTTAATAGATCAAGCTGTGAAGGCAGGTGCTTTCCGCTCACTAAACTTGCCAGCAGGCACTCCATTATACAGAACCTCGCCGACAACATTTTTTATCGGTGAGCGAGGAGCCATCAAGATTGTTGTCTCTGACATGTGCATTTATCTCGTACCACGCTCCTCACTATCAGTGAAGTAAAAACCTCGTCCGTAACTTAACGCCTGAAGGTCAGGTACGGGTGGAGACTTGGAGAAAGGCGCATCATTTGTTTACAAACTATTCAGTTTAAAAACCTGACTGGCACGTAAACAGCCGTTTGTGGCATCGTTAATAATTGTGTCACGTGATGGGAGTCACACAGGTGTGTGAGGCAACGTCATGACATGATACAGGTGGGCTGACCGTTACTAACGTTTCTTTTCCCACTTTGCTTGGCAACATTCCAATAGCTACTGATATATATATACCTTAACCCTTTTTGCTTTAAAGTTGTGAGGTCACTTTATTGTAGTAAAGTCAGCAGTTTTAAAGGGGTTGGTTCGATTCCTATCATAGTTGTGGCTTTTGTTATGAAGCATCTTTCGTTAGTACGGTTTTGATGTGTGGGCTGCAAAGTTTAATTAATTCTTTTATGTGGACGCTATTCCCTTTCTTTGTGGAATACACAGTCCTCTAGCTACTACTTCACTGTTTAACCTCGTCACCTCATGATGGCATTGTTTTCATGGAATGCAGATTGAATATGTTTATCAATATATCCAAATTCTTGGACTGTGAAACAGCAACACAAGGGTTGAATCGTCAGCTCTGATCATCTATTCTTTCATTCCATACAATCTCACTGTCATATTTTCACATTGTATCTTTTTGCTGTACTTTTTGACAGCGCTCTGAGTTTCTGCTAGCTGGAAAGGCGTTATGTCAAGTACTTGTAATTATTTATTGTTTAGTTCAGTTCATCCTTGGAATCGAGGCATATTTTTGTGCACCATTTCTGCTAGGTGGAAATGTAAGCGGAAATGCACTATGTTAACTCCTTGTAATTATGTATTATTCAGTTAATCCCGGGCGTCGAGGCATATTTTTGTGCACCAGTCGTAGGGGAGTTCTGATGGAGTGCAGCAGTGAGCTTACGTCATGCCGGCCGGTCCTCCGCCCGCCATGGAAGGTCTCCAAGTGAACAGCTTGTCCACTCCTTCACATTAGTCACACATCATGTCTTCTGTTTGCCACATTATTAACATGTAAATACGAAATAAACGACGATATGCGCAGTCGTCACCCAAACCGGGTTGGAAAGGTGAAATCGCGGGTGGGACTGCTGTCACATGACTATCCGCAGGGCGAGAAGCGATGTGTCAACAACACCAACGTCTGTGTGTACGGTAAGACCTGCAGCAACGGGAGTGGCACTGACATATACCGTGACGGGGGACTCGTGTTTACACCACTGTACTTCACCCTTTTCAGCAGAAAAATATTGATATAACAGCGCATGCAAGTGGACAGCTTAATCGCGGTTTGCACTGAATTCTTCGAGAGAAATCTTCCGACAACTGCCTTTAGCCATTCAAAACGCCAGGTTTCGCACATTTTTCATGTTTGTCTTCTCGGTGACAACTCGGTTTGATTGAATTTTAACCCTTTTTAACCACCGGTGAGAACATTTGTCCAAGTTTTGCAGACTGTTTACGTGACGGTTAGATAAAACGTTGCAAGCTTTGGTCAAATGCTCGACCACGATAGTCCTGTTAAAACGAACCTAAAAGCAGTATGAACTATGAGGTGCATACTGATGTGCAACAGATGTAAATCTTGATGTCCACAGCTCACGCATTGATGTTGTGATATTTGTACAACCAGCTTTGATACATTTTTTTTATATTATTTTCAGGGTATTCTTCAGCGGAACGCCAATCGTCGATCCGCATTCTGTCAAGATCAGAGAACAAACTTGTTCCAGTCCTAAAACAGCAGCCTGTCTCTGCACTGTCCATAGACTAGAAACACCGACTTTTTAACTGGAAAAGACAGATCACGTGACGATTTTCACATCTCAACGTCTCCGACTTCTGTCTCAAAGAAGTTCACAGGGTAGACTCGGAGTACTCGGCAGTGAGTGGTTTGATCCGTTCCTCTGCTTCCACTTGCTGCTGACCACACCATCATGACCTCTTACACAGGCGTTGGTGTCATGTCTGGATCCTCCTTGGACGGCCTTGACCTCTGCTGCGTCGAGTTCACGGGCGACGTGGACTTTGACATCTGGAGCTACAGGGTCAAGACCACGCGGATCGTGCCCTACACTAGCGAGTGGAGGGAGAAGCTGGGCAGCGCCGCCTCCCTTTCAGGCCTGGAGCTGGTCAGGCTGCATTATGACTACGCTCACTTCATGGGACGCATCTTGCAGGTAGCATCTTAACAGGCCACAGACCCCAAGCTTCAGATCTCCGAAGTCCCATGTAGTCGCAACCATACCTTTTGGCCAGTGTATTGGCAGACAAGTTTGAACAAAACATGCTTATAAAAGTTCCAGTGTCCCGGACGTTCGCCATACCCCACCAAAAAAACAAAAATAAAAACAAAACAAAACAAAACAAAACAAAAAAAAAACCAACAAAAACAAACAAACCTAGAAACAAAAATCAATCAACCAACCATTCAACCCAACATAAAAATCCGTCGGTATTCTTTTAGTTGGTCAGTTGGTCAGCCTAATGTAAAAACAATCACGAGTTATTAGCGCTGTTATTATTTTTATTAATGCGCCAGTTGTTGTTAATTTACAGTAATTTTCAGTTATTTACACATGCTTCAACGTGTAATTGTTTAGGGTTTAGTATTAAAAAAAGTCGATAGACTAGATTCTACGACATTGTTCTTCTTGCCAGCGATTTCCTAGAAGTTAATGGTTTCAAGACGATAAAACATTAAGAAAGACATTAAACACGAAGAAAAGTAAAAATATGATGAATTAAGTTGGGCCAGGTTTTTAATTAATGGAGATAATCAGTAAAACATTGGTGGTTTTATCGGCTTTCAGAATTTCATTACCGATTGCGATGGGAAGGTGGACTTTGTTGCGATCCACGGACACACTGTGTTTCACCAGCCAGACCAGCAACTCACCTTTCAGCTAGGCGATGGGGAAACACTAGCCACTTACCTCACCTGTCCCCTGGTGGCTAACTTCAGGTAAGAGTTCACATTCAGTTGAGAACCTTTCTGCACATAAGCCTTTTGTGTAAACTGTAGAGTGACATCGTGTGACAAATCAAAATAGGCTCATATAAAAAGAAGTGGAATGTATACTGTTGAATTCCTTTTACTGTAAAAAAAAAACTTTCGGATTTTATTTCTGAAAGCAAGCACAATGCTGAGTTATTTATGCCTACCTCCTCCACAAGGGTCACTTTTAGTATGTACATTGTAAATTAAAGCTGAAGTCGAGGTCTCCGGGAAATCCGGCCATCGTTAGTATGAATGCCAGTAAGTGTAAAGCAAAGACTGTTTGTTTATGGTCTCTTCACACTGTAGAGGTCTAGGCAATAAACCAGCGGATGTGTCTGCCAAAGAATAGAAGGAAAAAAAACTATTGTACTATCCTTCACGCGACCCATTGTATGCTTTAGAAATTGGCCTGACAGCGAACCTAGCTTACTTTTTAGAATAAAAGCGATTTTAACAACATGATATCTGTGAGAAAAACAGGCCTAACTTCGTAAAACACACCAAAGCAAAACAAAAAAACAGTTTATACAGCTACACGTACACGTCAACAGGTTTCTTTTAATCGACATTTTATTCCATGGCTTGGTTTCTCAAGCGTTTGTTACAGTTTGCCTATAGAGGTGTCCGTTACTTTAAAAGGAAATAAATACGAGGAAGTATAAAAAAAAAAAGGAGAGAAAGGACAAGAATAAGAAAGGAGAGGAGTAATAAGAGAAGGAGAATAAGAGGAGTAGGAATAAGATAAGGAAGAGGAGAGACAGGAAGAATAGGAGAATAAAGTGGAGGATGTTAAAGAGGAGAAAAAATAAAAAAGGGGAGAATAAGAGGATGAGGAATGGGAGAAGGAAGAAGAGGGCTACAAAGAGTAAGAATAACAGAAGAAAAAGTTCCGAGGAGAAGAAAAAAAAGAGTAGAGTGTAAAAGAGAAAAAAGGACAAAAGGAGGAAAAATAAGAGAAAAAAAAGAGAAGGCGAGAAAACAGCTATGGCAGATGAAGAAAGAGAAGTGGGAGGTAAAGGAGACAGGGAGTAGAAAAGAAGGAATACGAGAAGTAGAAGAGGAGGAGGAAAAATAAGAGAAAAAGGAAAAGAAAACGAAAAGGAGAATAAAGAAGAATAAGAGAAGGACAAAAATCCAGAATAAGAGAAGAAAGAGGAGTGAGTGAAGGAAGAGAAGAGATTGAGGAGCAAGGGAAGATAAATCTCAATCTGTACCCGCGAAGACAAACAGATGCTCTCCAAAAAGTTGTACATATACAGGTTAGACAACGAGAGAAAATTCAAGGACAACATTTTTAAAAAAAAAGAAAAAAGAAAACACAAAGGAGTGTTTTGTCTCACATCTGTTCCTCAGTTTTGTCACGATCTCCAGCTTTACGCGAGAAGCAAATTTACTTCTCTCAGTGCGCAGGCGCAGGGGTCAGCAGGTCATGGTGTGTTCTTGTGTGTGTGTAAGCAACATATTTTTTCAAAAATAAAAATGAATGTTAATTGGTACAGCGCTTTACTCATCACACTAGGGTCATGATTTGAGAATTAGGTCGCTTACAATCATAACAACATGAACATTCAAGAACACGTAACATGACCTGTTGACCCCTGCGCACTGTGACAAATAAAGTTGCTTCTCGTGTAAAGCTGCAGATCGTGACATCAGAACTTCAATCTTAAAAGCCTACACGTGCAGTTAAGCTGCTCGCACCGGATTTATCACCGGGTAATCAAGTGTAGCAGCACCCAGCTGCTGACTGCATGTGAACGTCACGTGTCTGCCCCTCAGTCCACTCTTTCCACCTCCTGGAGAGGAGAGTTCCACAGTGATGCTTGCGTAGTAACAGTGACTCACCGGCTTTGCTCATGGAGTGCGGCAGCTGCACTCAAGCCATCTTATCTCTAGCAGATCTTGGCTCTGCAACCTGCACGGACAGCAACCTGTAAGGTGGAGACGACCGCCTGTAGGTTTATAGCAGTCGTTTTTTTCTTTCTGAAGACATTTTGCTAAATGGAATAAAACATTGTTTCTTCGTGAAAAATATTAGCGATGTCGTCATCATACCGTTTATCACTAACTTTGAGAAGTATTGTTTGTGAATTTTTTACAAGTATTGTTGTTGAAATGTTGACGGCTGGCACGAGACAGGGAGTTACATTATTTGTTTTTATTGTTTTCTAATAAGTATTGTGTATTGTTTATTCATGTTACTTTTATTCATAGAGCCAAAGACGTGGCTCTGGGTGGACAAGGGGCGCCACTCGTACCATCAGGGGAGCGGTTTCTGTACAGCCAGATGGCGCTTTGCGTCAACCTTGGTGGCATCGCCAACGTAGGGATGCGGGGTGGCGGCGCGTGGGACATCTGCCCATGCAACATCGTGATGAACAAGCTGGCCAGGTTGTACGACAGTAGCCTGGAGTACGACAGGTGAGTTACCTTCACTCAACGTCTGTTAGACCACGTGATGCGTGAGTTAGGTTGCACAGCCTCCATAGGTTCGCTCACTGGTTAGTGCGACAGTCAGCTAACATAAAAAAGTGATTGTTTCATGCGTTAGCCATCCGTTTGCGGCCTTGGAAAGTGATGTGACCCAGTCCATTGGGTTCTTAGAGAACAAGTAAATTGACGGAAACAAAAATACTTATAAATTTTAAAATAATAAGATTTCAGCGTTGAACACTTGTTTAATTGGAGAAAATGTAGAGACTGAAAAAAACGTTGAGTCTGTATTTTGATAGTGTTACAAAATTCCGTTTTCAGGAATGGAGAAATAGCAGAGAAAGGTGAAGTGTGCCAAGAGCTCCTCTCCTCCCTGGAGTCCCTGGAGTTCTACAGCCTTCCGCATCCCAAGTCGCTAGGCAACGAATGGGTTGAAAGCAACATCTGGCCCTTACTGGATGTTCGTATACCTCTGCTTATCCTCCCTCTCGTCTTCCTCTACAGATTTATGACACTCTCTATCCTTATTGTTTGTTCACTGATTACTCTTTGTGTCTTCAAAATTTATCATTCGAACGTGTTTGTGGTTTGTATCCCGCTGTACTGCCGTGTGCTTGTTTCAAACCAAACAGACATTGCCCAGTGTGCCTTGGGTCATACTGTGCTGTATGTGTTTCAGACCAACAAATACAGCATCCCCAACATCATGAGGACGTTTGTGGAGCACATTACCAACCGCATCGCAGACGCGTGTTCTGACACGGCATCGACACAAAGGCCTGCAACCCCGACCAGCCCCTCCTCCTTCTCCTCCTCCCCGACCAGCCCCTCCTCCTTCTCCTCCTCCCCCAACAGCAGCAACTGCGTTGACGGCGCGAGAGACGAGGCGGTGCTGATCACTGGCGGAGGAGCTCACAACGTCTTCTTGATGAAGAAGCTGCGCGAGAAGCTGGCCGAGAAGGACATCCGCATCCACGAGACAGATGACTGCACCGTCGACTTCAAAGAGGCCTTGGTGTTTGCCTACCTGGGGCTGCGGTCCCTTCTGGGGCTCACCAATGTCTTCTCGGAGACCACTGGCGCCAAGCGAGACTGCGTGGCAGGCAGCATACACCAGCCAACATCTTTGGAACAGGTCAAAACCAACCTGCACGCTCACTTCCGCTCGCTGCTTAGGCGGCAGATGTCGGCCTAGGTATCCTCGATACATACCGTAGGTCCTTAATGTGACATGGCGGAGCCAAGTGCTTGCATCCGAAATTTAGGCGTGGATGATATTGTTCAGGCCTTGATTTAATGCGCAGAAAAGATGAATACTGCGCGAGGCATGTTCGGTCCGGCTTTATTATTATAGATATCCCGAGATATATATATTGACCCTTAGACCGATGTGAGTATTCTAACATATTTTCGTGAAATTGTCGAATTTTGTTTGTTCGCGGTTTACCTCACGTTTCATGTTTTATCAAAGGACCTTTGTCAACGAATACACAAATTTCCATCGTGGACACAGAGTCGAGATGATCGACCTAAAAAAAAAATAAACATTATAAGAAAAGAAATCGGTCCACACACCCCTTGAAAAAGTCAGAACTGTCCGACATCCGAGCGGTGGGGAGTGGTGGTCCGGTATAAAAGGTCAGAAAGCCAGGGCCTTTATGTTAACACTGGTAACACCTCATGAAGTCTTTCATCTTCTGACAGAAGATGTCTGTGTAAACCCCTCACTACCATTGCATTCCGACAGAATCGCCAACTCAGCCGTGTATCGTCACGAGTGTTTATAGCGGCACCTCATGTTGCTCACGCTTTGACCGCCATTGCCTGCTTTATTAGCTTGTCGAACCTGTGAAAGAATTTCGCGAGGAAGACCCAAGTGAGCTTAGAGAACACCAATCATTGTACATACTGTAGTTCTCAAAGATTGAAGGATTGTTGAAAGATTGCTCTTTGGCAACACTGCTCGAGACAAACGACTTGTGATCGTCTGAACCAAGAAGTCGAGACATTTATTGAGAATAACACCTCTGGCGTAGATTATCAATATCTGCATGGGGTCAGCCTCCTGCTAGGGTGGCTATATTGAAAAAATGGAAATGAAATGCCAGAGAAGAAATATAAATTATTAAGTATTATCTGTTTGTAAGATGTATTGTGTCTGCATAATTCTTGTCTGTGACATTTTTACACCAAACCTCAGGTGAATGTGAATGAATAATAATATAAAAAAAAATGAAATGATTATCAGTGGTACATGTAAGAGAATGTTTTTGACATGTCTAGGCCATTGCAGAACGGAAGGGTGCTAGTGTCCAGTGGGAGAGAGAAAAGAGGAATAGGAACATTGCAGAGAAGTGGAATTTAAAATATGATATTACTGGCAACAAAAAAATTGCATTGAGACAATAAAACGACGTCATCTGATGCAGGTTTAGGCAAAAAACTCGACTGATGATGAGAAGTGGAAGATGCAAAATAAACCTTTAATTAACGTTGCACGCAAAGAAAATGGGAGATAACAATCATCTCGGCCGCTTGAGTGATCATCGTCGGCTGTAATCCGGGATTGTCGTTCTTTGATTCCAGCCGTTGAAGTGAAACAGGAAAATGGGGGGGGGGCACTATGTAAAGTAGACTCGCGAGTGTCAGTCACAATGTCTGTCACACGATTTCCTCTTACAACCTGGAAAAGTGAAATGTCAATTCCGAAATAAATTTGAGCTCCTCACATTTATTTTCATTATTATTGGTGTTGAATTGGTTATGGTTGGTTGAGTGTGGCTTTTATTACAGTATTTTGTGAATTTAATTGAAAATCAGTCATTTGTTAACGATCACATCATGTGGTTTTTAAAGGTTTTGTATGTTTTTGAATTTATGTGTGTGTTTTGTATGTATTTGTGTGTTCTGAACATAAGCCGGGGTGAATGACATTTTTGACAGAAAAAAGATCAAGAGAGGGCATCTGAAATGAGAATGACATTCGTGGAAAAATATCGCTGCAGACGATTTTGAAGTAGCTTTTGCTGGACGCTTTTTCAAACATCAGATTGACATTAAAGCAACAGCGATTAAAGGGTCGGAAATGTGTCATTAAAACAAAACCATTTTCCGATTCCGGATGGGACGGATCACATAGCCTGTAGCTACAACATTGCTTAATAGTATTCTTAGTCTCGAAGAAAAAAAAAGAAAGGAAATGATAAGAACTGTACAATCGACCAGGAAAATGACAAGCATCTTAAAGAGAAATAAATAGTTGCGTGTAAGGAGGACTGCAGGAACCGGTGATACCTGAACAACTTTGGGTGGGTGGGTAATAATAAGCAACATCCCAGAAGCGTTTGCGGTGGATGCCTCGACTTCAGACTCAAAAAAAAAAAAAAAAAAAAAAAAAATGGATCGGCCCAAGATTTTTCTGGCATCAGGCAGACAAAAGATGAAAGCTTGTACGTGGTAACCTCCCGCAAACCGTCTGGCACTCGGGGGGAAGCGACTGACGTGTCGGTTGTTGTTGCGATTTGCTGTGCAAACGGCTTACCCACAGCAAAAGCTTCCTCCTGGCGGGGTAAATATTCGTGTCCTTCGCCGTTAATTTGTCCTATTGATTTCCTGTGAGGTGAATGCTTCAGCAGCAGTTGCCTCTGATGGAGGTGTCTCGTCTGCTCGTGTGTATCTTTACGCGTGTGTGGTTTCGTGTGCGTGTGCGTGTGCGTGTGCGTGTGTCTTGAGCATGTTGGCTGCTGCCAGGTCGGAATATTTCAACTGCGCTTGACTAAACAATCTTTATTCCAGTCACGCAATGACAAACCGATTCTTGATAAAACGCTTTCATTAGCGGTGCATAGATATGTCGTGGAAAGCAGTTACGATACCATTGTGCGGGAATATTGTTTGGTCTGTGCTTGTAGCTTCTCATAAGGATGCTGCATAGATATTAGATAACACAGGAAATGTGACACAGTTAGCAGTACAAATCAGTTCTGACATGTGACAGCATTATAATAGGAGTAAATGGATGTCATTTTTCCAGGTGTCTAATTTTTCCCTTTAATTATACTTTCTAAATAATGTTTCGATATCAGAAATTTCCGTGATAATTATTGTCTACGATTTTTTTCCTGAAACAGGCTATTGGAGGTAGATAACTGCAGTACTGACTATAACGAGCTTTCATTTAACTAAGGAGGGAAAAATTAAAGAGTTTACTTTTAGAAGATAAATGTATTTCTAATTCGTGTTTAACAGAAAATAGAAATACATTCCAAGCTTTGATTCATATAAATTTTGAAAGCGAATACGATTTTATTATTTGATGCAGTGCAAAACTTACAAAAGTGTAACTCTATCTGATCGACATATAAACCATTTCATGCTTAATATTAACGCTCATTCCATTCTTCATGAATGTTTGGGGTCTTTATTTGAGTGGAGCAGTAATTTATAACTAACCACTGGAATCAAGTTTTTCACTCAAATTTGTATCAAGAACATGTTATACAAACAAGATGTACAGCTTCACAGGTTATCATGTCTCAAACTATAAAGTTAATATATTCAAAGATATTTTGTCTATCGTCGCACAACACTAAATGTATCGCAGGTTTTTCACTCCTCATATTATAGAAACTTTTTTTGTTCCACATCAAATATGCTGCAAGCAAAGTTTCAAGTAATTTCCATCAGGCTCAAAATAGATTTCAGTATAAAAATGGCTATCTTGACATTTCACTGATTGAGCTGCCTGTCTTCAGAAACTGCTCAAAGATGGCAGGAAGTTTAAAATTACTCAAATCGAACTGCAGTGAGTACAGAATACACAGCAGGGTGCGTATTAATGTAGTGGTTACAACTCTAGCTTGCCACTACTGAAGTGAGAGGCCCTGGGTTCGAATCTCATCTTTATTTGTGACACGTGCAAAACTTTGTTATATAACCACAAGATATTCGTCTTAATTGTAGTGATGGTAGAGATGCATCAGATGTATTAGCTAATACTGTTTTAAGTAGTTTCACATAGAACAACTAGGCTCATTTTCTGTTTGCAACTGGAGAACTCAGGGTTTTCAGACAAGTTCATTAGCAGCTCTCTTTTCCCTCAAGCCCAAGACAATTTTAATTAAAGAGCGAATATTATGATTCACCTAAATGTAACAATGGTAGCTCTGTCACTAGACTTTATAAATGGCACAGATGATGATCTTTTTTGACAACTTGAAAGCAGAAAAACGGGTTTCTGTCGTTTCCATATATATAATAACACATGGCGATTATAGTTGCCAGCGGCACAGACGAAAATGTTTCTTGCTGGTATTCATGAAGCTGTACTACAAACATTAGCCTGCGGTCCTTACTTGTTCAAAGGTCACATCCGGACCACCAGTGCATGATTATCTGTGACATTTCAGTAGAAACTCTAATAGAGGACAATCTCAAGATCAGGCGGAGGGAGAGGAGTGTCTGGAGCATATAACAAGGAGTGTCCACATCAGGTAAGATGTTGGGATTTTAAAAGGTAGTCAGCATTGGATGTAGCAATTTCAAGAGCTGATGTTTATGATTTTTTTTCGTGGGGCTGATTTTTTTTTTAATTTTAAAAAAGTCAACAAGCTAGAAGAAAATGAATGGTGATAAAAAGGAGGGAAAAAGGAGAAAGATACTGTAGGCAGACCATTCTGCAATTTTTTTCATTTCCCACTGCCTCGAGGGGAAAATGTCTAATATTTCAAGGTCTCCTTGAGATAGAGGGAGGATCCTGGATGGGGTAGTGACGGGGGGAGGTCAGAAACCCGAGGTCTGTGTCCGCGATGTCGGTGAAGAAATCGCAGCTGATGCTGTAGATGATGTCGGCAGCTTTCACAGCAGGGAGGGTCGCTCACGTCTGCTACCACACTGACTCCAGGGAGGAGGCCTGAGATGCTGCCAGGTGCATCAACAAACAGCATATCGGCAAGTCTGGTTTTTTATTTGAAAACGTGGTTTTAAAGAAATGAAACAGGCAATTGTGAGTGTGTGTGTTTGCGCGCGTGGATACACTTGCGTGTACATGTGTAAGTGTGTAATATAGAATGTGTGTGTGCACGCGTATGTATGTCAGCGAGCGTGCTCGTGTATACAGCCTGTTATATAATTATTCTGTTACACATTTTGCGACATGGAATACTGTCACAGTAAAGCTTAGTCCATCAGTTGGTGAGATTAATGCTTACTTTTGTATGTCCTTATGGGAAACACTGATGGTGTCATCAATCATTCATCTGACTGATGTATACACAGATCTGTATAATGGAGGTTTATTTACAAAGTCTTCTAAATATCCGAGGCTCCTTCTGTGATTTACGTTTCGAGGTCAGGAAAAAGAAAGGTGAAGAATCAGGCGGATAATTAAAGACAAGATAAGGAGTTGTTTTCATGTCTTGTAATCAAAGAACTAAGGCATGAAAACAAAAACAAAAAAACAAAAAACAAAAAACAAAAAAAAGCAAAACAAAACCAGCCAATAAAAACGCAAGGGGAACAAATTATTGCTAAAACAAGACCCAGCACAAAAGTTAAAATGAGACACATTCGTAAACAATGGATCTGTACAGGTGGATGTGTACTGACGGCGATGCTTTTATTCGGTCGATAAATATATCTGTCAGTCCTTCAAATCGCGGTTATCAGCCCAGACCAAGATAAGTGAAGACAGTGAAGTGAAATTGTTTACGCATCGGGTTTGGAGTATAGGAGAGACAGAGACACATCACGAAACAACAATTCTGAGCTAAGATTTCAGGAAAGAAAGGAGAGAATAATACACAAATAAAAATAGGAAGGAAGAATGAAACAAAGAAGCCAAGAAGAAAAAGTGGGATGTGGCCGTGCTCACGTTGTCTACACGTGCAGCGCACATCTCTCGGAAGTTATCACTCGGCGATAGATGGCAACAGAACAACAACAAGCAGAGCGTGCGCACTCCTTGGCAACGGAGCGGCAAGGGGCGAGGGGCATGCTCTCCTTGCCAACTGCAGTCACGTGCTGCAGCCCGCAGTGACCCCCATTACGCTCCCTGATAATAACTCACAAGGGAATGGGAGACAACAAGTACACTGCCGTGTTTTCCTCCGACTGCAAGTGTCATCATGGCAGGATGCTGGAGTTTGCGCTGTCATGTTGTTCCTCCGCTGGTTCCTGATGTTCTTGGTGAGCCTCCACTTGGTCTTCTCTCTAGTTTGGCTACCCCATGCCCGGAGGGTTGAGGATTGAAGTTTGTCCACACTGCCCAACGTCTGTGGCTATTTCCTCGTGAAGGAAGAAAGATCATGGGAATGATGGACTGAGGAAAGAGGACGGTACAGGTTTATTCAAGACTTGCCCTTCATTCGTCGGATCATCGTGTGCAGGCACTTATCAAGTCGCGGCTGTGTTTAAAACCAAAATCATGTCTGACAGTCAGGGCTCCAGCCACAACCACTCGGTACTGAAGAATAAGGGTGAGATGAAGGAGTGAGAGAGAACCGAAGTTAGTTGGCCATTTACGACAGGTTCGCCCACTATCTTGCACACCATGAAAAACAGGTTATTGTTACATTCTCTCTCTCTCCCCCTCACACACACAACTACCATGTGGTACAGTCGCAGGTGTTCTCAAAACTGTTCATTTTGAAACTAATCCTGGTGTACAGGGGGCGTGAGACAGTCGCACCTCACACAAAGTGTGTCTTGTGCAAAGGTAGGATTACAAGCTGATTTTACCCACCTTACCTTTCTCCTCTGACATCAAGCGTATGAAAGCCTACCCCAGCAAACCCTCCATTGTAACCAAGTAAACCAACCCGTCTCCCAACGACGGCGGCATAGCCCAGGGTGTAGCCAGGCATGCTCTTTTAATTAGGTCCACAGCAACAACAGTGCAGGAGGAAGACCCAGGGACCAGGGGCTACAAGAAAAAGTTTCTCGGTTTATTGATAGATCAGCAGAGAAAAAATAGAGCATCGAGACTGGCTTTGGTCCTCCCCTAACCCTCCACACCACTCCCCCCTGTTGGCCGAGGGGCTAGTGGTGGCGCTAGCAGGCGGGGAGTATTGATTGTACAGCTCGCCTGGCAGCCAGACATCCAGACATCCAGCCTCTGTAGCTGGCCGTGTACAGTGGCCGCCACTCGCCCTGCAAAAGGTTTCCTTTGGCCGAGAGAAGCACAAACCGCATTCCTTCTCTCCTTCTTCCTCGAGCTGTGACCACTGACTGCTGTCACTTCCCCAAGCGTCTGGAATAACCGTGAAAACCGAAAGAAGGGGGGTATTCTTCGGAAATCCTCCGCATGACGACAGACATCGAGATCGACATTAACGTGAGTATTGCTGGATGTTGAAGGGAGAGATGGCTATGGACAGAAATGTTGCGGTCAGTTTGTAAACACCTTTCCTGCCCCTGAGGTAGAGAATTTCTCTCGCATCCCAATAAAATCTGTTCTGAAATGACCACATCTGGATTTAGAAGGAACAGTAGTAAAACTGAAACATGTCGGGGAGTCTCGGCGTATTTAATGGTCACGTGAGAAGGTCCAGAATGTGAGAAATAGGCCTACCATTCTCTGGTGTTATTATAACATTTGATGAACAGATTATTTGTGTTTACGGCACAGCGATTTTTAATGCTTTTGTAAGTTTCTATAATTTAATTCTAAGAATTTTGTCTGGAAGTATTTGAACAAAGGAACTTTCGGGAATTGAGTTTGGTCTCTTCACTTGAGGTGTGTGTCTTTCTGCCTTATCTCGCCTGTCGTGGTTTGCTGAGTAAACATTTACTCAATGTTGCAAGGAAGCATTTTCTCTCTTTAGAATCCCTTGACTTTTTCTACCATAACGGTAAAAAGAAATTTCTGTAGACTAACTCAAAATGTATGGAAAAAAAAGAATTACCAACAGATTGTCAGGCAGAACGCAGTCAAGCAGGGCAACTACTCCACATATGCTCTGAGGTCTTAGCTTTTGTTTCCAGTCAAAGGAGCAATCAGCTCCAGTCCTGTTGCTCCACTCACAAATTGCCTGGATTGAGTCGAGATAACTGCTTCTGCGGGACGGAGGCGTGCAGCGTAATGTCATGGCAACCAGTCCTCAAATTTGATTTTCCCAGTTGTCGGACTTAACCTTGCTAATAATGTGGGACGACAACAGCTGATCACTGGATCTCTTGAGTGGAACACTTATACTCAGCTTCAGTAGCTTCACTTCGTGTGCTGTCCTCTCTGTGCTAAACTGTGATGTAGTTGGCGGGGATTGTATTTACCTAATGGTAAAGGAAATCCGCTCTATAGTGAGGAAAAGACGGGAAGATGGCTTTTTCTTCTATCCCGTGTCCATTTAGATTCACACTTGAAATAATTTGCTGAACTAACGAACTTAAATTTTTCATTGATATATATATAGAGAGAGAGAAAGATAGAAAGAGAAAGAAGATATATAATCTCAGGATTGTCAAACACATGCATACACCCACGATTAATGCAATTTCCATCGGATTCTTTATTCTAGGTTAAATTCTTGGGAATTGTGCTGCCATAACAGCCTAACGAGCTAGCAAGCCCAGAATTCTAAAGAAGAATGTTTGGAGGGTCAGAGACCAGCCATCTTCGGGAATGAGGCTCTGTGGGCAGAAGGTGAAGACGCATTTCAACGACAGGTAACCTTCCCGGACATTACAGTTCTCGCACAGAATGGCGACTGTCATGATAACCTCGTGAACCCTCCAGCTTCGTCATGCGTCACTAGCTCTGTACGTCACAAGGGGGCCATACTAGTACAGCGTCATGGGGAACAAAACGTCACAGATGCTGGCCACCGGCCGGAGCCCGTGTGACGCAACAGTTCACGAACGATCCCTGCCCCACATCGAGGCGCCCTACACCGGCCCCTGGGCCGAGTACCAGTTCGTCGACGTCAAGGTTCCTGTGGACGGTGACGTCAAGTTTAGCTTCACTGACGTCACCATGGCGTCAACGAGGACAGACAGTTTCTTGCCCACCCTGGCGGCGGTTTACTCGCAAGGATACCGACTGGTGACGTTCTGTCGCCTGCAAGGCTCCTACCAACAGAAGCGACCCTTTGTGCCAGGGAGCAGTCTGCGCTACCAAGGCATCCTGTGCAGGTAAGTCAGTTAGTTCGTTGACACTAGAGTCAGCACCTTAATAACTTTATCTTCGTGAGATACCGGTGATGTCAACGACTTTCAGATAGAAGTGCAATGCCTACAGGAATAAGCGAGATAAGCAAGAAAACTGCCAAGTCGCCAGGTTGCCAGTCCCATTTAAAAAAAGAATTCATTTATTCCCATGCCCGCGGCTTCTATATCATCACTTTTTTTTCTTTCTTTTCTTTTCTTTTCTTTTTTCTTTTTTTTTTTTTTTTTTTTTTGCAGGCTCACGTTAATACAAAGAAACCGAAGTACGAGTATCATTCTCGTCTCTTAATATCCACTTTCACTCGCTGGTAATTAAGTCGTAAATAATCCTTGATGGCTTGCTAATGGGTGTTCTGTGATACCACTCCTGTAATGACAGTAATTCTACCATGTTGACTGCCTGTGCTTACTGCAGCGCTGACGTGTGGTTAAATATTTGATATCGTCTCTATATCGGATCTTACAGTCCGTCTGTAGTTGATAAGAGATTGTGCATTGCCTATTGTTTGGATAAATGCTCTGTGTAATGTATATTGAGATTGTGTATTGTAACCTATTGTGTGGATGATTGCTTTGTGTAATTTATGGTTCTAAAGTTGATATTTGAGATGTGCCTGCGGCATGGGTTCATATTTCGTCTCGGGACATTGTATGTAAAACCTGTTTGCAGGGCTTGCCGTCGGGGCTTTACCCCATTAAGTCTCTCCCCTCATAGAGGGGCAGCACCTTCCTGCTAAACCACCATACGTCACACGGACATAGATATGGCACTAGGTCACAGGACTAACCGTCACACATAGACATGACACTACGTCACAGGCTTTCTCATGTTTCCTCCCCTATTCATCACACCCCCAACATAACTGCCAAAAGCCTGCCATGTGGATGCACTTTTCATCAGAGGAACTAACCGACTCTCTGTCTAACTGATGACAAGCTGTCGTTCTAAGACTACAGCTAATGTAAGCTGATCTCACCTATAAAATGTCACTTGGCGGTCTTATCGTCAAAGACTAGGCACGTGGATAGTTCTGAAGGTTTAATTTATTTTAGTTTCTACCACCGACTTCAGTCTTGCATCCGTTGGGATCGGTGGAACTTTCGGGGAAAGTGGTAATTAGCCACTCAACCTCCTACTTTGCTGAGCCTCATAGTGGCGTGACACTCTCCATCTCACATCCCATCCAACCAATTGACTAAAAATGAAGTTTCTCTCAGGTGAGATAACACGGCCGACGGAAAATAATAATCACACTAATCATGACAATTTTCAATGAGTGTTAAGAACCCCAGGGTATTTATCTACATGGAGACATCCTAATTTTAATTTCAACAAATCATGATGAAAATGCGTTTACTAACACATATACGTACACACACACATCAACACTCTCTTACACACACAAACACATTTTCTCGCACATAACACAGACACATTCTCTCTCACACACACACACGCACGGGTGTAAGAGTCTAACCGTTCGTGTGAGAAGCGCGTTCGTTAAAAAAGGAGAGCACACGCAATAGCGACATCGTCCATCGAGAAGATCGATTCTGCGTTGATGTAAAGAGCGGACGTCTTCTAGTGCTTGTTTTTTTTTTTTTTTTCCTCTTCTTCTTTTTCTTCATGAGGATGTTGGCCGCACCCAACCTATTCCCGTTGCTTACTTTGTTTATATCGAGACCGTTTGACAGTGTCAACTCCCCGTTCCATTGAAAATACTAATAACACAGTATAATCCTCTGCACATAGCAACAACATAGCAACCTTCTACGAAACACACAGATTTGACGCCATTGCTTTTTCAACGAGTAAACAAATAAATATCTTTTGCATTCGTAAGTATTCGTATAAATTGTAACTTCTGCGACTTCAAAACCAAACAATTAAAGTTGTCCCTTAGAAGGAACCAAGAAATTTCTTTTGTCAAGATTTTTCAATCAATAAGTAAACAACTGATGATGATTGATGAGGATGACGATGAAGATGGTGATGGATGAGGATGATGATGAATGAGGATGAGGATGATTATTATTATTTATCGTGACACAGTTCAGACTGACTTTTATTCAACTTACATTGTTCGAGGGACTTAAGAGATGGGCAAAAAACTCGAAGGAAGGAAGAGGATCGGAACTGACAGAGGTGGCGCTGCGTTAAACAGAGAAGGAGGGAGTGTAGTGTAGTGGAAGGAAGATGCGGGTGACCTTCTGGAGAATTTATCGCGCTACTTTGCGCGAGATTTTGTGAGAAATTTGTCTGTCTGCCCTCTCTGTGGTCTTCAATCTGGCTCCCACCGTGCGGCACTGAGGGCGTCGTCTCTCTACACGAGACCAGATCGAACCTCAATGACAAGTGATTTCTATGGCCGCGGTTAAATGAGAGAGAAAGAGAGATACAGAGACGGAGTGAGAAAGAAAGAGAGAGAGGAGAGATTTTATTCCAATGGTCTCAAAAATCAGCTAAGCAACATCGACAGAAAGAGGGTTAAAGATGTAAAACTAAGTTGTTTTGACTTTGAAGTCTGAGGCTGTTAATAATGAGATGAATTAACACCTTTTATTCGTTGTTCTTGTTGTCTTCGTCCTAATTCTCTTTTCTCCTCCTCCTCCTACTGCAGTCCCTTATGCTGGCGTCATCACGCCAACTGTCTTCGTTGGCACGCTGAGGGACCTGACTGATCGTCTTCTCAGTAATTTGTTGTTTCTTGTCTTCCTCTGACCGTCAGGCAGTGAAAGGTTAATGACCCGAGCTGCAGACTCTCGCCTGCTCTGACATTTTGCTCCTCCATTGCAGTCTTCGTTAGCCGCATCCAAAGGAGTGTCTGTTGCTGGCGGCATCTCGCAACGGTACTTTCTTGATTTGTACCTTGCCTGCAGCTCCTGTCCTCCTCCTCTTACTTCTTTTCTTTCTCTTCGTCCTCTCTAATCTCTTAAAAACACACACACATTTCACAGCACACTGGTCTCGATGCAAAGAAAAACACTTTGACAGATTAGATAATTAATTTCAGTTGTCAGCGGCCGTGTTTGTTTATGTTGTTTTCGCGCCTGATGTTAATTAGGCTTATAGGAAAAAAAACTATAAAAAAATCTTCTTAACAAAATTTGAATTTAAAATGAGACATCCTTGTCTGGCTTGAAACTTCTAATAAAACCTGCAATTTTTCACGGATGACTTTGACTGATTGCACACTGCACAGAAGGAATTTAGTTAATTTTATCCTTTAGTCCTTTCCAGAAGTCAATGCAGCTTCCATGTGCTTTGCTGGACCTGTCTGGGCCACGGAATGGCAGAGCATCGCCTTTCTGTGTTAAGATAACTGCCGTCCTTATTGAATCTCCTTTCTTTTTTTTGAGAAGACTTCCGCCCTTATTTGGGTAAATGCTAGCAGGGCCGACATGTGGTCCCGTCCATCCCGAAGGACTTTGCTGGCAGACAGAAGGTATGCTTATGACTGTCTGGTCGGAACAGCATCATAACAAGATGAGGCGACTTCTGAAAAAAAAAAATAGCCACTACCAAGCAAAAGGAAGGGCGAGAAAATGACTGGTTGGCATCTCGGGCCCAGTGGAAGTGAAGTAGCCGCAAGCTGAGAAGGGAAGACGACTGCCAACTACATCTCACAAGATAGTCGATGATTTTCACACATTTCTTGCACGAACGGCCATTGCCGGTATTAGCGCTGCCAGGGAAATAGGATGTTAAAAAAAAGAGGGAATGAAAAAGGAGAGGAGATTGTGGAGGAATATTTGGAGGTTTGTTAATGTAAGCAAATGTTAGTGTGTCATGAAGTGCATCAGCAATGTTTTAGCAGAATAATTGCAGGCTTTGCCTCTCCTGCAATGATTTTGTTTACAGCAGCTGTTTGTGGTCAT
>SRHC01003065.1:753422-778422 GCA_004794325.1 Pomacea maculata
GCTTTCCAGCAAAACAACAACACGTAGCTCATATCTCACAGTGTCATTCATGTTTTCTTCTCAAAGCCTTGGGTGTGGACATGTTCTTCGAGGTTCCCGATAAGCCGCTGCCTGAGCGGTCCATCTATCAGCTAGTGACAGCCCCTGCTCACCTTGTCCGGCGGTCCATCCTGACTTCCAAGGGACACCTCACGTGCGACTGGGTCGGAATCCTCACGCGCCATCTTGCGCGCGGCTGGCGTCTGGTGGACATCTTCTGCGAGGCTCCTGCCTGCAGCCTGCCCGTGGCCCTGTCGCCCACCCACAGCAAGCTGCAGACGGTGTGGTTCTTCGAGAAACCGGAATCTCGGGCCAGGGATGACTCTCCGGTGTACGAGGGAACGATAGTCGAACACTGGGTGGACGCATCGCCCCCTGCAGCTGCAGGCGACTGCTCGGCAGGCCTCGCGGGGGCGGTTGGCCGACGTGGTGGTGGAGGCTGTGGTGGGAGTGGAAAGAAGTCGAGCAAGAAGGTGCAGATGTCGGCAAGTATCAGAAAACGAGGGGCTGAGGATTCCGCTGGAGGAAGAGGAGGAGGAGAAAGCGAGGATAAGAGAGGTACCGGGAGGGACCCTGGCGAGCCAGTGGACTCTGGTCCATCATCTGCTTTGCAGCTCGACGTTCCAGACACCGTGACCGACAAACAGAGCAAGGGAAGAAACAAAAACAGCAGCGCCGCTTCCGGAGGAGAGAGCACCCGGTCGGCACGTGCGCGACGGTCAAGTGGGGTGGCCGGGTGGGAGGCAGTCGTGCGTTCGATGGGAGAGAAAGGCTGGGAACTGGCCTGCATCGTCAACACCATGGATACCCACTCCCTGAACAAGCGCACCGTGGTGAAGGTTCTGCTGGTCTTTCAGCGCCGCCTGTCGCTCAGCCTGTGTCTTCCGGTTTGTCGCAGGACCAGCGACGGACTGTTCCTCAGGTGAAACAATGTGCTGTCTGATGTTTGTCTAACTGTGTAAGTATTTATGGCTCGCTTTACGAATTTACATAAATTTACAAATCCATCATCTAATCCACAAAACATTTTCTTCATCTGTCCGTCTGTCTGTCTTCCTACCTATAGGTCTGTCTGTACAATTATGTCACTTTCTCCATAACGTACCCATCGATACATTCACCCATCTACAAACATACCCGCCTCTGTTTAGACTCAACACAAAATAAATCATCGTCGAGTCTCTCTGCAAGAGACAAATGGCATACTGGAATTGGGGTTGGAGGACAGTCGATAGAGGTGGTTGATGAGGGATAGTCATCGGTGACGATATCAGTTAGTTAACTCTGTTGAACAGAATACCTTTCGGAGTTCGGATAGCCAGTTCAGACATTTTTGTTTCATTGTTTTGCAGACCAGACACCGCTGCCTCCACCACAGTCATCTGCGACCTGCCGACGATGACAGGCGAGACCTCCTCGCACCTCAACCCTAGCCTGGCGGTGAGGCTGCCCATCAGCCGCTCGGGCAGCCGGGACGGCGTCGACGACTTCAACACCAATGACGGTGATGACGACATTCCCTCCACCATCGGCGGCTCCTGCAGCAGAACGCACTCCACCACGGAGCTGTCCACGCACGACCCACTGTTGCTGGAGCCTGGAGCCGCGGGGAGGCGACGTGATGGCGGAGGGTCTTACCTGGAGCCCATCCATGTGCTGGGCAAAGAGGACGAAAGAGAAGCCGTCGGTGGTCGGGGGACTTCGTGGGACGCACGGTCATCGCCGCAAGTCACTGCCGAGGTGCACAACTCTTGTGAAGCACGAGTTGAGTTACAAACTGATGTTACAGGCGAGAAGCTGGGGTGTGACAGCCAGGTGCGCGTGGCTTGTGACAAGCCGGAGCGTGACAACGAGGGCTTTGCCAAGTCATCGTCTGAGCTCGCTGTCACAGCGTTAGCCAGGGAAACGGCAGAGAAAATCAGGGAATTGCAAGAGAAAGGGAAAACAGAGATAATCCAGCAAGGACTCAAGACGATCATTTACAATGCAGGTGGCAACCAGTCCACTGGATCCAACTCACAGCTGCCAGTCTCCCAGGCCACCCACGTCCTCTCGGAGAACTCCGCTGGTGGTGAGCAGTCTGTCAGACCTCACACAGTGTTGACAGTCTCCACTTCGGAGCAAACTGATGGTGATTCCTAGTTGGAAGAAGGACTTGTAGGAAGAAGGACAAATGAGCATATTCTGAACTAAATAAACATCTTCGCTGATATTACAACAATTACATGTCGTGTCAAGCAATATAGAAGGCCTCAAGTTCCTATGGACCTTACTATTGTCGAGTACTCATGACACATCCTCTGTTTCCTCTTCCTTGATGAGTGTGTGTTTGTGAATTAAAACAAAGGCGTGCGTGAAGTATTACAGCTCTTGCATATACTGTATTACACTTGAACTCCAGGTAAATTCGCTGAAGTACACATAATTAAGGTCAGACAGATGGAACACTACCCTTGAACACTAGGTCAGTATACTATCAGCTCAGTTTCTGTAAGTGAATAATTATTAATGAAGGAGTATTTTTTCATAACAGTGATATGCATATTGGTGAAACGAGTATTTAACAAAAAAGCGATTGCTTATTTTGACAGAGTACTTCACGTGAAAACGATAGACTGGAACTCAATGGATATTTTCCATAAGTAATTCCTTTATGAAAGGAAAATTTTTCAAAAGTACTGTTTGCTTATTCATATAAGGAGCGTTTTCATCTAACAGTAATATAATAAGCACTGAGTTCTGTTCTCTCCATATGTTTATAGCGCCTCTAAAATTTGTTGTCTTTTCCATTTGAACCAATACCGGGTTCCTACAGCAATCATGTGTTTGATGACATTTAAAGATTATCTCCCTTTCAACAACTATCAATCTTAATGCGATGTGATTACCGCTCTTGTCGAACAGGTTTTTGCCATCCCGATGATATGAAGATGTGAAACCTGTAAACTGTCAGACATAATGATTGCTGCCGATCACTTTAATATAACATGACAGACATTCAAATTATCAAGTTTTCTCTTTAAATATTGCATGTATATTTTGTGGGCTTACAATAAAATTGCATGAATTAACTACGGTTGATCTGTGTATTACACCTTGGTTTTTTTCCTTTTGATAAACTGTATTTTTTGACTTTAATTTTTTTTCTCACTTGGAGGATATGGATGCATCAACATGGTAGATGTCGCCACTATACCTAGGGGACAGGAGCTTAGGCGTCTTCTTCCACAGCTCCACCCGTGTTCACTGCTGGGTGGTGACAAGACTTTTACAGTCTTAAAATGTTCTTTAACAACCAGAATCTAAAACGATTAGAAGTCAATGTTAACTTTTTTCATCTTACTCCACTACCAGATCATCTTCTTGAAACACAACTGTGTAAACATCGTGAATTCACGTGCTCACCACGTGGAAAAACAAGTTTTTAGAGTGTTAAGTGGCTGCCAGCTCCTGCACATTAGCACCAAAGAAGCGCTCGAGATACACTTTAAGTTGTTGGAATGTTGATAAAAATAGTTGACCTGATGAACTTTCAACAAACAAGCCAAAATGGCCGCCCTCTGCTGTTTTGTCTGTCTAAGATGTCTCTCTTTCTAGAAACATTTTCTTAATGGATTCTCTCTTGTTTTTGAGAGGAAGCACTAAAATATCTTATTTTTGAGGAGATAACCAATTACCAGCCGGCGTGGGAGGGGGATGCAGTGTTACACGGTGTAAAAGCAGTTTTGGATAGTTCAGAATCTGTCATAAATATTTAATTCTTATAGAGGGTTTTCAAAACTCCATTTGCAACATCCAGCAATACGGTTAGGGCAGTCGTATTCAAAATTTAGTAGCCTGATGGGTTTTTCATTTTTTTGAAGGCACGGAAAGCAACCAGCACAGCAGCCATCCAGTTCCTATTTGTTGTCAATTAACTGTAGGTCATCAAAAGTGTGTTGATAGAAGTCGTCTCCTGGGGACAGTTTTACTGCTGAACATTACGAACTCGAGAAGCTGACAATGCATCTGCACAAAGTCTTCTTCAATGGACGAGGTGAACTTTTTCAAACATTCCGTAAATCTGCATTGCTTTTCGTGTTTGACAGACAGTTATTTAAGTCTTCATGTATCGGGTGAAGTCAAAGAAAGTATTATCTAGTTGTTGTTGTTGTTGTTGTTGTTGTTGTTGTTGTTGTTGTTGTAGTAGTAGTAGTAGTAATGGACTTGAAGATCTTTCTTCACACCTGTTTTTATTGACTAGTCCGCCTGCTCGTCTTCCTCTGGAGTTTTATGACACTCTCCATCCTTGTTGTTTGTTCCCTGATTCCTCTTTGTGTCTTGAATACTGGTCTGCATAGTTGTTTCTCCTTCCGTCCTTCGTATTCGGTCCATGTCTCCTACTTGTCCTTAGAGCTGAGAACATGCTCCTTCGTGAGCGTGAATATGCATTATATAAATCACACCTTTATTATTTTTTCTGAAGTAAGAACTTCGAGCAGGGTGACAGTTCATCCTACGTTTATTGTCGGTACTCTATTATTTTAGAGTACTCTTCAACTACAAATAACTTCAGCAAGGGCTTGAGGGAACCGCTTGTACGAGAAAGAACAACTTCAAGAAAGATTTCCAAGACTTTGTATTTTCATCTCTTTCCATTTTACTCTTTGGAAAGTGGCAAGCGACCTCATTTACGAAGGAATAATAAAAGAGGAAGAAGAGGGTGGTGGAGGTCAGGCTGCCATTGCCGCGTCTTTCAGGCTGCGAGGTCACAAGTTCATTAACTCACAAAACGCATTTCGTGTTTTCTTGATTTGCTGCCTGCCCCCCACATCCTGCTTGTCCATTCTTCCATTTTGTTTCACCCACACACACCCTCTTATATCAAATGATTCAAAATTAAGAGACGCTATAACCAAAAGTAGTTTTGCGAACTGGCATTCCAGTTTGGCTGTGAAAAAGAATACAAAATATGGCTTCACAATATTTTCATGTATTTTTATCATTTATGCGTAGAAAGATTGGAGAAGAATGGTGAAGAATTCTTATTTCATAAGAATATAGCCTCAAAGGGGAGAATATTAACTTTACTCTTTGAACTTAGGGTCTACATTGCGTCGTCATTGGTTACAGGGAGACAGTGCGCCTGTGGGCGTGGACGCTCTCTCCACATCGATCTGACGACAGGAGGGGCAATCTCATTAGGTCTTTGCCTCTTGTCATCATTTCCTGGCAACAGGAGAGAAGAAAGAGCAGCATTGGAGGAGAATGCATTTTGACCGGAGACATCCGGAAACCTGAAAAAATAGTCTGTCCCAAGTCTCCTGTGAGTCTGCCACCCGATGAAACTACTTTCTGTAAGAGCAGACTGTGAAGGTATGGCGGCTATTCATGGAGATCGGAATTTTGAAGGCTGGGTGGAAGTCTAGAGATGAATGGAGTTTATAACGCAACAAACTGGAGAAATGGTTGCAAAGGGGGATGGGGTGAATCTCGTGCAAGGAAGGAGGAGATATAAACGATTGATGGCGCAGTGTTATTGCGCCTGGCAACACCACAGTGACAACCGCGTGTCGTCTGCTCCGTCACTCCTTTCTCTAGATGTAACCTCGAACATTCCCAGTGATGACAATTGGTGGTTTACTCTTTGGAAGCAGGAAAAGTAATAAATAAAAGCTACTGAATTAAAATCGCTTGCCCTCAGCTCCAACATCAATGATGCCTGACATCTGAAGGACGCCAGGTCCTCATGGCATTGGTTTGTAACAGTAATTTTAAATAACTAACAATGTTGTTCTTTGACTTTGGAGAGGCTCTTCAAAAGGGAGGAGGGAGAGAAATAGTGACTTTTCTGAGAGAAATAGTGACTTTTCTGCTGTAGGGTGCTGGAAGAAGTGTTTATATGTTGGAGCTGAGCTCTATTATGTTGCCACCGGTCTCTGATGGCCATTTCTATGCCATGTCCCCAATTTCATTTCCCAACTTTACGCCATATTACGTGATCTCATTTCTCAACGTCCACGTTGTACCACTCTCTTTTCTCGGCATCAGAAACGACGGAGTTGCTGCCAGGGACTGACATGATTTGGAGTCACCTCCCCATTCAGTGCACAGACGTCCTCTCTACAGCATCTGTGTGACATTCCGGTGTACTAGTCTACTTGAATTTGGAATTAACAGCTATAAATAGTGGCCAGGTGAAAAATAATCGATAGGTAATACGGACCTTCTTCGCCAAGAATTACACATCTGTCAGCTCGCCTTACTTTTTCATGGTGTTAGAAAAAAAGAAGATAGAAGAAAGAGAAAGTGTGAAATAGAAAGAGATGAAGTGAAAAAAGTGAAAGAGAGAGAGAGTTAAAGAGAGAGAGTAAAAGAGAAAAAGAGAGACTGAGAAATTGGGCAGTCATCTACAACACTAATTAGATGAAGTGATAGTTTACATTCTATAAAGAGAATTTAATTTAATTTTATTGATTCTCTGTTGTTTCTTATATCTTATAAGTAATACAAACAAAAGCGAGAATACTATCACGCTCGGAACATACTGTGACTACATGTTTAAGTCATATCATGAATCATCAATGCTTTCCGAGGATTGTAGATAATGAACATTAATCTTGATTTCAAAAGAGTGAGCATTAATGACAAAGAAGAATTATTTCTCATTGACTGAAATATATTTTAGAATCACAACCTGAACCGACACACATTTATCACAGAACAGCAAGTTTTGAAACACCTAAATTGTTCACAAGGAAAAAAGTTGACTCTGAAAGGAAAGTTAAAATAATTGTGTGAATAAGAAGACGAGATATAATCATTTTGAGAGAATAGAAATAACAAGACTATAAATATTGTAGCTAGCAAAAGATACCATATGTAGATTACCAATATAGTTTTTACAATATCCTCATATGCAGTATTGTATCATCCAGAGTATATCGTATTGGATAACATGAAACACACTAATTTAGGCTAAATAAGAAGACTACATAGTAAACAAATCGCTTGTGTCGCAACTTTGACCGGTAAAGTTGATCCTTGTTTTGCATCGTTTTGACTCCCCAAAAGGTAGAGAGAATACATTATATTGATATAAATGACAAATCTTTATTTACAAGAGCGTAATAGAATAAGCACAAATTTTGCTTTTTTAACATCTATCCCTCGATCTAAGTAGGAAAAAAAAACTGAAGCACTACATTATTACAAAGCGAAGGCATTAAAATCACAAAAGAGAGAAAAATTAGGATATGTACAAAGATAGGGGTTGATGTTTAGTCTGACAGGGATTCATTTTTTGGACTAATTCATAAAATGTGGTACATGTTCATTTTGTCAATGCTTATAATTGGTGTTAGTAATAGGTGTTCAAGCTTGGTTGGTAGTCTCTACACGCGATCAAAGATTTTGCTATAGATGTTGTAAGAATCCTGCTTTGAACTTGTAAAACTGGATTTTACACCAAAAATATCATGCACTACACTGTACTCTCGGTACAGATGTTAAAATTCTCTGCAAAAAACAACGACCTAGATTTTAGGAAGAAAAGTGCTTATATACAGCCACCACCATCAAACAACAAAAGAGAGATAACTCTTACTTGCGTGCGGGAAAACAGACGGCACTAGGTGATCGCCCTTGGGCTTCATGAAAGCAACATTTTCTGGCCTCTGTCTCTCTATCTCTATCTCACTCTCGCTAAGCCAGTGTAATAATCACATTTAGAAAGGACGGAGTCAGCATTCTGTTGAAACTTCCTTCCAACTGTGTTGCAGCGTTTACACACAGACAATGAAAGTCTACACATTCTCACACGCAGTCCAGATATACTGCCAGAAAACCTGTTTATCTGAGAAGTACATTTATCACCCCAAAAGAGACTGCTTCATTTACTCACGATAAATATATTTTTATGTGTGATTTATCTTTGCTTAAACATATGTTTTCAGCAGTGTTGTGAGGGTTTTCAACAAAACCTGTATAAATTATACAGGCGGTTTCTAGTTCGTGTTTGCCTGTTCTGAACACGGAAAGAATTTCATGACCATTAATGAGTGACATATTTAGAAAAGCCAGCCAAGAATTTTTTAAGAAAAAAATAATGCAATATAGAATAACTAATCGATGCTGTAAAAAGTAATAAAAATTGAATAGAAGTGTGAGTCTAATTCTTTTTAAAATATTCTTTATGGCATGTCAGAAGAAAACAGATACTAAACCCTTCTTGTTCCCTAGACTTCCCTTGTTTACACAGTTTCACTAACGTTTCATTTAAAAGAAACGTAAGCAGACAGGTGTTAACATCGGTTAAAAAAAAAAAAAAGGAATGGCTGCATTGTTAAGCGCACGCGGTAGATGTCGAAATGAAGTCTCTTAGTTCGTCCCACACTCGAGTGTTATGAACTAAAACACAGCGTATGACACTCCGAGTCCCCACGTCTACCAGGCAGAAGATCCTGGAACAGTCTTCCCTTGGTCTGACCTGCACGATGCAATCAGCAACGACCAGTGTTCTGGTGACAGGCACGACATGGTTGGAGCCTCTCTGAACAGTCCAGGATGATGTGCAAAGACATGTCCTCTGAGTGAAGGCGTAGTTTGGACATTTGGACGAGTGGTGCTCGTGTTGTATGCAGCTGTTCGTGTGAATTCCCTCTGCTTCAAGAACAAAACGTACCTGCTACTTGTCTGGTTGAACCACTCGATCACCCACAAACACATCCAGGTTGAATTCCTCCAGAAACGAACACAAAGAAATTGGTTGTCTTCTGTAACTCCAGTGGACACGACGTCTTTAGTGTCGGCGTAGCTGATGTGATTAAGGTAGAAGCACAGCAACTGTCGTCTGGTCTTCCCACCCGGGGCATTTACGCAAACAAGAAAGTTTGCATACGTCCGGTCACGTGCTGCCGCGTCGCTGACTCGCTTCGATGCGCAAGCGGATGGCTTCGCGGAGCTGCTCCAAGCGATTGAACACGGGTTCAGAGGTCTCGGCTTTTTTCTTCCACTTCGCTGCCTTTCGAAGATAATCCTTCAGTCCGATGGCCAGTTCTCTGAAAGAGAGATATGAGGAAATAGAATCGTGCATTATGAGAGATGAGGCTACCAAGGTAACAGACACAGTATAAACATAATTTAGTTTATCATAAACATTAAATTCAAACCATTAGAATTAAATTATTAGGATAAAATATCAGATTAAAATTACTGAATCCATAAAGAGGTAGTAACTATGCTAAAATTATTTTTAGGTCTAACACCTCTAAAGGCTGTACATTTTCGATAAATAGGGCGTAAGTTTTGTGTCTCCTAGCCCCTTGTTATCAAAAGGTAGCATTTACATCAATGGGGGGTGGAAGTAGGGGTGAGGTGTTAATGACCACATTTTTCTTAGGGTCACCTTTTAGGGTTGTGGGTGCAAATCTCTTCTCCGTCTCGTTGTTTGACCTTTCCCCAGCCCTCTGTGGAGTCAGGTACGAGCTCTCGCTCATCCAACACACATATACACACCTCCACACTTATAATACGCATACCCATACTCATAAATATACATACTCATAGTCCACGTGGCCGTCGCCGTTGATGTCCAGTTTCTTCATCAAGATATCCATAGATCGACTGCTAAGGGGAATGTCTACATTCTGACCAAAACAAAACAGAAAACAGATGTTAAAGACGTTCTTTTCTCTGCGTTGCATGAAACAATGATTTACGCCAAAGAAGGAGCTTTATATTCTTGTTTGATAGCATGGGGTTTTTTTTCTCTTAACTGCTGACAAGAATTTGCAAACACTGTAATAAGAAATTCATCTCACGCGTATTTGTTTATGGGTTCCTGCGTCCAAGTGTGTGTGTTGGTGGATGGAATATGCATCAACTTACGCACGTACATCTCTGTGGAAAAAGGTGAGATGTCGAACCAATCTCATATGACAGGAAAGGTGATTAGGAAAAAAACTATTTTTGAAGCCGTGACTTACGAAACATTCAAAAATTATTGCATTTCTTAAATATGTCCCAAATTTGTAAAGCACTCTGAGTTATCCAAAAATAAATGTACCACCTAACAGTCTGATTTTTCTGTGTAATACGTGAAAGCCTGACACCAGGCGGTTGCTGTCGGTGGGTCACGTGATGACGTGACCGGAAGTAGCCTCACCAGCAGTCCGTTCCGGAGCTCGTCCCTCGTGAGCGTGTCGCTGTTGTCGCGGTCCAGGCAGTGCAAGAAGTCGATCAGCCGCAGGTTCTTCTGGCGCATGAACTCAAAGAGGATGGTGACCGGGTCATCAGTGTCCAGAACCATGGGCCGTGCTCCCCGCCTGAGGTCATCGTGGCGAAGGGGCACGCCGTAGGTCACCACCAGGGGGCGTTTTTCTTGCACTCCACGCAGTACTGCCAGAAAGTTGTTGTCCACTGCTACATCCTGCAATATAGGAATATTCCAGAATGTCGCAAGACTAAACCTGAGTCTCAGTAAAGCGAGTCAACGTGGTACTCTCGATCACAGTTACTTCTACAGACACTTTGAAATAGTTCTTGTTTCGTTTAATGAAACAGCTACGTATGCGAGCTATGAGCTGGTGTTCTTATCGAATTCTCCTATCATCAGCCATCGTCTGTTTCAGAGATAGAAGACTTGTTCTCTGTACCGTGAGATCCAGCTCCGTGAGACCGGTCACGTCATCCGCCAGCATCAGCAGGATAGAGAGGGCGCCTTCTGTCGTGATGGGATTGGTCCCAATCTGTCCACATCGAAAGAATTGCAACCATGATTCTAATGTCGTAGAATGAACAAAGCATATTTACATCTTTAGTAGCAAGGGGTGAAACTATAGCATCTACTTACCCACACATTTGCTTGCTGCTAAGATTTATTTACGTATTTACTTAAACTCGACTTCCAGACATAAGCAGGGTAGACAATTCTTCATGATGTCAGCTTAGGTACACATCTTGTTACTTCCCTTAGACCACAGAGCCTTTTTCTCTTACCACATTTTAATTTTTCGACACAATGAAATTGTAGCTAGACCTCATTTGTCATTTGACCTAAAATTTCAATTTCCTTAAGTTCCCTCCGTGTAATTCTGTAACGTCTTACATCCAGGTAATGTTATTCGGTCGTCGAGAATTAATGAACGTCTGACACAATATTGGCGAGACCCTCCAAACCTGGGTCCAAGTGTTGGTTGAAGAAGTAAAAGGAGGGATCAGTCTGGAAGATATAAATTCGTCTTTTTAATTCAAGTGTAACCTGATTTATAAAGGGAGAGAACTGACATACCCGGAGGCAGCGCAGAGTTGCGTTACTTCGCAGACCAGCCAGGAGCCGTCGGCAGGCGGCGCCACTGATGCGGTTTGCGCTGACGTCCAGCTCCACGAGGCTGGTGTTGCGACAGAGAGCTTTGCCCAGTTCGTTGCAGCCCTCCATCGCCAGACCGTTCCACGCCAGGAACAACCGCGTCAGACCGTCGTTTGTCTGCAGACAGAGCGGTCATCGCCATCAACCCAGCACTACACGGGTGGCGGTCTCACTACTGACACGGACATGAAAGACGTTGACTGTTGGGTTGTACCCTCTCCCTATTGTGGGCCAGTATTATTTCATCAGATGTGGTGTTGCATCGCGTCTGTCAAAGAGCAGAGAAAGCGAGCGAGAGAAAGAGACCACAACACCCTCCCTCACGCGTCACCCTCATTAAGAGAAAGTTAACGAGAGATAGAAGAAGGCAGTCAGGTAAAAAGAAAAGGTGTCAGACAGACATGCAGTGGCTTCTTATCTTATAATTTGTTCACCTACCGCAAGGCCTCGGCAAAATGAAACGGCGCCTTCGAGCCGCAAGTGGTTCCAACTTAAATCCAGAATACGCAAAGTAGAGTTTACGCCTGTAAAAGCAGGAGTCATTGAAAGTTCATTAAAATTTAGAAAAAGATTTTTTATTTTATTTCAATTGTGTCGCCAGAAAATTCGTTTTGATAAAATGTAATCAGACAAGATTACAAATGGCGTAGCAAGAGGTTTACATAGCCCTGGGCGAGCAAACAAAACTATTCCCCTTCCCCTAAGCAAAGAAAATCACCACCACCACCACCACCACCAGTCCTTACGTGTCACAATCATTAAAATGCTGACTCATTTAAAAGGACAGAGAGAGAGAATGATTACTTGTAAATTAAGAAATATGTTGAGGTTTAAAAGCTGGTGTGTAAATATAAATCTTACTGACAATCAAAGTTTTTTGAAATGAAGTTTGTTTTAAGAAGCATCTTTTTGACGCTAATGAAATTCTTAAAAAATATATTTTATGGTGCTCCTTCCATTGCACTGTATGGGCGGCTGAATTTCCCTACCACAACCTGTTCCGTTACGATGTGTCACCGCATTCTGCGCTCTTACGGTAAGGGTCATCATTGAAGGGAGACCATCGAGAAATTTCGTCATCTAAAAACATACGATTGTCTTTCTTGCTGTTTCCCTCCCTTGCGTCCATCTTGTGCCATTTACACTGAGGTGACGGTTGAAACTGTCTCAGTCTTTGCTGAATTGCAATTTTCACATCATTTCTTCTCTCAAGGTGATCAGCAATCGCCAATAATAAATGAAATCCAGTAAACGCATCTTTGCGAGGCGACGTCTGCATTCCGATTCATTCAAGTTAAGACATCGCCCACAGGTATCACTGAATTGATTTCTGAGGAATACGATGGTCTACATCATGAAAGCTCCTCTACACTATACACTATATATAAGAGGATTAGGGACACGAAACAATAGTTAAAGGTCTCGACAAGTGCGACCTTTTCATTTTATATTTTTCTCCCCGTTATTGTGTCGCTGTCTTGTGTAACTCACTTAATGCTTCCCCAAGAAGTGTTCCTCCCTCCAGGCACAGGTGGTTGTGGCTGAGGTTCAGTTCTCGAAGAGTCTTGTTCTTCTGAATATAAAGCAGACCAGGGAACATTAAAACTTTTCAGACGACGGCCAGGACTTAATGTCATGACCTAAAATGTCTAGCCGCCATCGGAAAGGTCATCAAGTACACTGCACAACAAAAGACTAAATTTCTACAGGAGGTCAAGGCTGGTCTGTAAGGTCACTTTATCTCCACTCACACTTTCTTCGAGAGCTTTGCTTTTCGTGCTTTGCATGCAATGAAGTCTATGCTTTGGAGAATTTAAACTATTGACATAAAACATGGAAATGTCACAAACATAATGAACTAATCACAACTGTGCAGTTTCTAGAATAAATCGATTTTATTATTTATCATTTCACTAAATTAGATACAAGAGGATGGGCACACTTTAAGTGCAAATATTATATCAAGCCTTACCTTCAGCATCTGAAAGAAATGAACTGCATCCTTATCTTGTATATTGTTACCTGTTGACGAAAGACATCGGCAAGTTTAAAGAGACCCGTTAACCGTTTCAGTCACTACAAAATTAATTATCAGTTGTAGGTTTCGCCAAATGTTAGGTACACATAGCAGTCTCCCGTCACCATCAGTCCATCATGTAGCACAGTCTCCTGTCACCATCAGTCCATCATGTAGCACAGTCTCCTGTCACCATCAGTCCATCATGTAGCACAGTCTCCTGTCACCATCAGTCCATCATGTAGCACAGTCCCCCGTCACCATCTCGTAGCAGTCTCCCGGTCTGCCGGGAGCCTTGTGGTCCTTAATCTGTTTTGTTTTCGTGGTGCGTAAAGAATTTGAAAAAAAAAGACCAGCCCCGCTCACCTGCTAGGTTTACCCTCACGATGGATGTGTTGCTGAGTAGCGTTTCAGTCACAAGCCGAACTCCTTCTGTGGCGATCGCGTTGTGAGAGAGATTCTGGAAAAACCGTTTGGACATGACAGTTATCTGTTGCTTAAAATGGCCGCTTAAAACGATCCGAGACTGAACAAAGTGCTTTTCATCAAGATTAGTGAGCCTGTGCATGCATTCGCATCCACGCACGCACGCACGCATGAAAATAAGCCTAAACGTCTGTCACTAACACAATCGCTATCTGCTTCATTCTTTCCATTTCTTTCTTTCAGTCCCAGTGCTTCAGTGCATGGATGCGTGCGTGTGGACGTGTGCATATGTATGTGAGCGTGTCTGCTTACCAAGTCAGTCAGGGAGCGGTTTTCACGTAGCGCATCCGTGATGAAGGCGGCCCCAGTACTTCCCAGCCTGTTGTCCGACATGTTGAGTGTGTGCACAGAACTGTTGTGCTGCCAGTGGTGGAGGTGGTCGTGGGAAAAGAACCACACACACACGCACGCGCACACACACACACACACACGCACGCGCACACACACACACACACAAGATTTTCATAGGTCAGCAAATTAGAAAAAAAACATTAATCTGCTATAATCTGTACCAACAAAAACAGCGAGGACCAATAGGCTGAAGGAATGTAATCAAATATATCTTTTTATTTAACTTAAATAAGTTTTGCACATACATACAACTCATCTGGTAATATTGCGCTATGTCCGTGTGGTCTATAAACGTGTTTGAGACGCTTCTTTGATTGTTTTGCTTGTCTGTTGCTTTTTTTTTTTTTTTTTTTTTTTTGCTCCATTCCATTTCTCTCTTGGAAAAGTGAAAAATGACATAGGGAACAATGGTAAACAGCAAAACGAATAGATATATCTATCTATACATAAGGCCCCAGGGTAATGGCAATGACAGCTTTGTATTTCTGATCGTTGGACCAAACATCCGAGTTTGGTTAACGATAAGTCACATGACGTGTATTCTAAAAATAACATTTTATAAGCTATTTTAATGTAAGGTAAGAAATTTGTCAGAGTTCTTTCTATCAGCTTTCTGCCTGATATCAAGCGCTATTGCGATATAATTAACTAAATTAACGCTTGCTTTCGATTTATCTGATTGTAGACGAAGGGACCTGTTCTCACGTCAGGTTATTTACGTTCGTTTTGTGTATAAACAAAGTCGCTGATGTCAACATATACCTGGCACCCAAACAAGAACTCTTACACCGCCCTCTACACAAATCACATCAAGTGTCCCGATAATCGCGGAATTTACATTTGTTTACCAGGCTGCTGATTTTTCATTTGGGATATGTGTCTTCGGACTTGGAGTAAACAGCTCCTCAATCCTTCATTAAAATGGAGCGGGTGAGATAGAGAGAGAAAGAGAAAAAAGGAGAAAGAAAAAGAGAGTCGCAGTACTCGAGGAAAACACTTGTGCTGCACTTGAGGACAGAATGCAAGATTGCCATTTTGTAGCAGGACGCCGGTGTTTCCCCATCGACAAAGGTGTAAAGCTTACTGACACTGAAGGCAAATAAATAATTAAGCCTGGCGGTGGCTGCTGAGCGCCATAATAACTTCACGCACTCTCATCCCACACCAGGCGCTGGCACAACGCAAAACTGCGACCAGGACTTTCAGGTAATATGAAACATGGAGAGGTGGCCAGCAAAAACCGGAAATGAGGTAGCTGTGGGGGTGTGTGCGCATGCGCGTGAGAGTGCGTGCGTGTTTGTTAACTTGTGTGTGTGTGTTGATTCTTGTATAAGGGTGTATCTATCGAAGAGGAAAAATACTAGTTAGATTTTTCTTCTTCTCTCTCTTGCTTTCCTAGAGAAACTCACGCTAGCGAAGTGGACTTTTTGTTGTTAAAAAAAATACTTATGCCAATTTGCCTATTGAAAACTATTCAATAACATCGGCGGTTGTGTAAATCTCCGCAGTTTCTGATACCGCTGCATCCCACCATGCACCCAGCAATCAAAAGGGACTTTGAAAGGTCCTGGACAGTTGCATGCATCAGTGTGATCAGACCATGGCTTAGTAACGGCAGACTTACCACTAAAGCGATTGCCAGGGCCTTGACTTCATCCTGTCCCACCCCGCAGTGTGGGAGGGTCATGTGAGAACGAGGCAGATGGTGATACACGCTCATGGACGGAAGAACTTGCAGCCTTGCGCATGCGCGCTGGTAGATTTTTTGACACGGTGTCTCGGGTTTGTCGGAATAAAACTCCAGGTCACCGTCGCCAGCGTGGATCTGAGGCCATGTCTCTTCCTCGCTTGTTTCTGCGACCAACAAGAGTTGACAGCTACAGCACTACCGACAGAACTGGTTCGCATGATATTGATATTTAAATATTGAAACAAAAACAAAAAAACCGTTGGTGATAGAGATGATTTGTCTGCTAGGGTTTCTTTCCTTTCTCTCGTTCGATTGTAAACTTTTGCTGACCCCTGACAAAAAACTGATAACATTTCCTCTGTTGTTTGAGATATCAATAATTGAAGTTGATGTCATGTATTCCCGTGTTTGTTACTGTCACCCCACATCTCAACCAAACTCTAAAAGATAATGGCTGTGGGTAGTGGGATGGACCTGGATGCAAATAAACTACTGAACTAAACTGAAGGTTGTTCTCGTACCGTCCACGTTTACTTTAGGAACAACCGCAGCCCCCGGCATAGGAGAAGGGGCGATTTTTCTACTAGCCATGACCCGGAAGATGAAGTTGCGGGAGGTGCTGCCATACTTGGGGTTGGCAAAGGCTGTCCGAGGTGACACGGTGTCCAGCACGCGCTGTCGCAGGCGCCGCCTCTGTCGCAGCTTTTCAGGAATCAGAGACAAGGCCTGCATGTTGGGGTGGATAAGGTCACTTCAGTGTCCTGTGAATAACATCTTCATTTCAGTCTCCATCGTGAGGCCTGGGACGGTACGATCTGAAAAAAGTTAAAAAAGAAAAACTACATCAGAGACAACTAACGGAGGAGTTAAGATAAAAATATAAGTAACTGGGCTAAAATACAGTAATATTACTCTGCACATATTTCCATCATATTCCAGAAATATTTTAAGATTGAAATTGATGGAGAAAAAAACAAGTAAAAGAATTTAACGAAAAAAGTACTTGTCATGTGGTAACTTAAATGGGGAAGCAAGAATCCCCCCAGTTTGTGTCTAGGGTGGCTTGTTGTTAAAAATGTCACTTGTGTAAAAGCATTACTACAGGGATCCTCGTGGGAAAAAAGCTCCGGCTTAGAGAAAGGGAATCCATAGCAAACGAAAAAAGCATGATCGGGAGAGGAAGTTCAATAGGCAATCACAGGAAAGAAACTTTCCGAAACATTAACTTCAAGATGGCTCCAAGGGCAAGCAGTAGAGCAATTAAACTTCCGAAAACTGAATCCTTAAAAATATCTGGAATATTCTGTTGGCAGGCTTTCAGGCAAAAGAATTTTACGAGTATTAAGGTCATGAAAAAAAGGTCCTGACATTTGACCCCATAAAATTTCAAATAAACAAATCCATCCAATGTAATAGACAACAAAAGACGATATAAGGATAGAATTACATTTCTAAGTTATGTCACGACTACTAGAATGTTTTCTTCAAACATACAGCAGAGAACAAATAACCATTAGTGAAAGCCCCATTGGGTTCAGAGGCCATCACAGCAGTAGCCCTATAAGTAGAAAAATGTCTGACATTGTTGGACAAATTATTTTACTCAGCCCTAGAAAGAGCTCTGTCCAAACAGACTGATAGAAAACCATACCTGTCCGAGGAGGGGAAGTGAAAGTACTGATCAAAAAGTTGGAAGGTATTGAAACATCGCCCAGAAACAATTTTCACAATACAGATCAGAGAAGACATGGAACCGATGGACTTTATCGTCGTTAATCATTCAAACGACACTAACTGTATGAACACGTGACAGGCAGTGGAGCACAATACACGAAATAGTCAAGCGGAAAATTAAAACAGTATAAAAGATCCCAAGAAATATATGAAGTTTGAATTACTAACCCGATGGTTCAGACCACTGTCTGGGTTACACTTGACATTAGAAAACAAGTTGTGAGTGCAATAAAGCACACAGCAGCCAATGTGGACATGCTCACTTGTGGAAACAACCACAAAGAGGCATACTAAAAACAAACACGATCGTATCATCAATCACCGGACGATAAGGCAGGTCTGCATTCTTTAAGAAGACAGATTGAGTTAGTTGTCGATGGCTGCTGCACCTACATCGACAGATTGTTGGAACCTAATTAATTCCCACACAAAGCTAAACACACGACACGATGGGTTTTTTCAATGACACAATGAGGGAAAGTCGACAGCAACTTGAAATGCCTTGAATAACTCCAGCACAGAAAGAAGAGGCTGAGAAATTAATAATGATGGAAAAATAGTTGGGCTCCCACCTAAAATGTCCAAACTGCTTTGGCCACACGGTGTTCACGAACTCTTTAGCCATGACAGAAGGGAACCAGAACCAAGGCACGAGGAAGCTGCGGTCAAGGGTCTGTAGAAGGTCCTCCAGAGATTCCAGACTAGCTTGCCACAAGATGCTCAATGCTCTCCTGACCGAGAAATACTTCAAGAAACTCCTCCTAGAATACCACTAGAAGCAACATAGCGTGTGTAAGACACTATCCTAGCTTGTTACAAGGTACAGACTAGCAAGTCTGCCACAAACATGTGAATCAGAACTTATTACTTACTGATGACTGTATCTTCTGTTGACTCTTGACTACAAAGTGGGTCAAGTACATTAGTAACATTTTAAAATAAACGGAAACTATTTTCTTACTGTCAATAGTCGCCCTTAGTCGCTTTCACTTTAGCCTTTAACTTGAATGGGTTTTCTGATTGCTTCTTAAATATCAGTTTAGGTACTCGGAGATCGCTTTCTTTTTCAATGAGTGAGAGCTTATTATCTTGCCTCTCATAGCAACTTCGCTGATTACATTACAGACATTTTTCAAATTTAAGGAAAAGAACCCAGGTCTAAGTGTTACAATAAATTTAAATGTTCATTATCACTTCTACTCAGACTTCTTTTGACAAATGTATCACTCATAATAAGTTTTATTGTAAGTCCATGCAACTATTTTGTTGTAATAATAGTAATAATGTTGAATTATATGTAACTCATATACCCACGATGAAGGCGGACTCGAAGTACTTTACAAACATAGCAGCACACATACATAAGACTGGACTAGACTAGTCTTCTAGTCTTAAGATACATCACTAGGACAAGAGAAGTCTAGTCTTCCAGTGGCATAATGATTTCTTTGAAGATGTTCGTAAAAATGTATATCTGCCTACCCTCTCACATCCATCCACCACACAAACACACACATCTTACCCTCTCTCTCCCTCACTGGTTTCGTCGACAGTGCAAGAGTCAGATGATTAATCTTATTTACAGCCTTTCTTTTCGTATCTTACTTGGTGTGTTGATGAGGACAGCAGTAACACGATAGTCTCGGCTCTTCAAGTGGCCGCCATCTTGTAGAGTGGATGGTCTGGGCAGAGTGAAAGAACTTTACCGAATATACACCTTCGGCCTCAGAGCGACTTAATCAAAGTTATTACATATTTAGAAGGGAAAGGACCGCATTAGCCCAGCCATCGTAAGAGACATCGACATCGCTGACAACCAAGGACGATGACAAGCGACGAGACCAATGGAGGGTCGGCAGCCTCATCAGAGTATCACATACAGTTGTGTCGGTCTGAATAGTCATTCCAACAGCACTGTCGGTCTGAATGGTCATTCCAATGGCACTGTCGGTATCATACGTCACAGAAAAAAAAGGTGCCGAGAAAAAATATATATACAAACTTTGCCCGCAAGCTGTGCCTAGACCCTACTCAAAGCAACTAAAATGACACGAAATACAACTTGATTCACATTAAAATGTTCATTACCACTTACAAAAAGGTTCAGTAAGGATTCAAAACTTTTTAAAAATCTTGAGCATGACTTGAATGGATGTAAACAGAGAGGTGAAAATGTGAGATTTGAGGAGAGAGAGAGAGACGGACTGTGGACATCGCTGTTATGATGATTTACTAAAAACGCTTCACCGAATTATTTAACAAACAAAGCCACTGGTGTCACTTCAGTTATTTTACTTTACAGTTGATTAGTAAATTATTGTTAAGACTGTCTCTCTTCGACCTACTAAAATAGCTTTTGGTCAAATGCAATGTTTTTTTACGATTTTCGTTGTAACATCTCAGACTGGTATGGCGACTTTCCACAGTGATGGACACACCACACGAAAGGTTTGTTATGGTGAGGATGTGTCCTGTTGTTTTATGATGCATGCCGGGAAGAGTTTAGCGTTTCAAATAAATGAAATGGTGAAGGCTATCAAGAAAGAAAGCGCTCGGTGCGGGTGAAGTGGGTTTCGCATATACTCCAGCAGCTGACGTCACGCGAGGGATATCCGGTAAGGAAGTCGCGTGCGATTCTCGTTCGATGCGAACGTGGAAAAATATTGAATCAGCTTGATTTTAGCACATAAAACATATGATAATGACGATCATGTAATGAATCCTTTTCGAAAGACAAATAAATGATTTAAAGTTTGTTAAGACAATTAGTAATGCGTGTATTTCGCGGTTACGACCGAGTAAAAACGGAATTTGCAGAAGGGAACTGTCGCTGAACTTCCAACAATTTACAATTTTAATTTTGCATTGCTGCAGCTTTCTTTCTTGAACATTGTTTAGCCTGAATGATGCTCATACTACTTAGAATTTTGTTTTTGGGGAGTGAGACAATCAGTAGAAGCTCGGAGGAGCAGTAAGCATATTCAAACCTCGCGATCTTCTTCATAAATCCTTTTTTATCAGAATTATTAAGAACACATTTTTCAAAACTGTATCAAATATACCTAAAAATTAATCGAAATACGGAATTGCATGTGAAATGCGAATCCAAGTGATGATGAGGCATCATTCAGTGTGTGGCGGCTTGAGGTCATTGCCTGCAAGGTAAGCTGGGAACAGTGAGAATACAGTCTTCGATACGAGAGCTGCAGGTCAAGGGGTCAAATGTTCCCCATTCTGCTCTCATCAACTGCAACAATGTGTATCTGTAACTGTTGGCGTGTTGGTGATGGAAAATATTCACCGTTGCGACATGGCGTCTACACTTTGTGGACAAGAGACGGAAAATGACAAAGGTCAGAGACCAAAGCAATCAGAGCAGGTGTAGCCATAGAAAACCTCCGGAAATTATAAAACAGGCAAGAGTGGCGGGTGGGTTCTTAATCATAAAAGGAAACATAAACACAAGATGACACTTTAGGGTAATCATACCCGGAAAAGATGATTGAAAATGTCAAAAAGACGACGAAAGACAACAAGAAGAAAATACATTGTATGCTGGTGATACATCTTTGCTCAACATTGTTATACGCTAGACTCTATATTCGGCTTAAATTATCAAACGACATTACATTTTTATTTATATAATTTACCTTCGTAAGCGATCCTGAAAATTGTTGAAGTGAGAATACTTATTATTAATTGATCCCGGAAGCACTTTCACAACATTATTTCGTCAAATTTCACAGCTTCCCATCGTTCCTTCTCGCGCCTGCGTGGCTCGTGGCCTGAAGAAACCAGTGACGTGCTATAAACGCATAACGGAGATCTCACACAGGACCTTTGCACTGTCCAAGAAAAATTTGGGGAAAGTCTGAATGGCTCTTTTCGCGGCCATAACCATGCGGCTAAAAAGCCATTACGGGTTACAAGGGGGAGCAGTGGGGAGCAAGGGGGAGAGAACGCTTGCAAGAAAATAAAAGACTGAAAGGGTCGCCGCATTTTTGGTTCCCGAACTGGATACCAGCATGCAGGGTGGTCGGGTAGGGTGGGGTGGCCTTAGGTCTCGCCCTTTCTTGGCTGCTGCAATTGATTCATGGCTTTGTGAACGTTAGATGGCGACTTATCAAGGGCGGTAATTTGCGCAGCCAATCGCCCAGCGATTTATGGTCCGTGGGGGCCGAAGGCAATCTTGTTGATGAAGGCCCTGTTGGGTAACTTCTATAATATCGCTTTTGAGGTCCTGTCATTTGCCGCGGAGGCAGAAGTGTGCTTTGCGTGCGAAGGAACTGCTGCCGAGCGGATCGGTGGAAGCGGGTCGAAAACGCTGCATACAGGAGCGAAACTCTCCGTTGATTGAGATTGCCTTTGCTGTGTCAACCGCGCTTCTGTGGGCCTCTTTGCAGACCAGCATCGGGCAAACTCCGAGAACACATCATCATCAATCTAGAAGCAATTGCTAAACAAACTGTTAGTTAAGGCGGGTTGACGAGTATTTAAGAACAGATATACGTTTAGGGGGTATCTGTGGCAACGACCGTTGAAAGCCACTACTTTTGTATTTTTATTTTTTTTTTTATGTCAGGCAAACAAGAAAAAGTTGACAAATGCATTGAGCTGGTCGGTGAAAGCAAGTTCTGTATCAACACACGTCAATGACAGCAGCAACCACCCTATGCACGCTGATGGCGGAGTGTTGTTCCACCTTCCTACCCTCCTACCTACCAACATCTCGCATCCGGCGGGAGGATCTGAAAGCCGTGCATCATGAAAACCATATATCTGTGAACGAGGTGTATGGTCCTGGCCGAGACATCAGCAAAAATAACGAGTTATTCCGATGCAGAAGAGGAGGCTGCATGCTTTGCTGACTGCCTCGACTTTGAAGCAGAAGGTTCTGAACCTTGTAGAACCTGTGAGAGGACAACTTTCATCAATTCACCTACCACGAATTATTAATCAGAGGTTAACAGAGCGGAAGGACGGAGATACGTTCCACACTTCACGTGCTGGGACTTGCACAATGAGCCACTTCGACGCAGAACTCGTGGGAGGGAGGGGAAGGGAAGGTTAACCTATTTCTCTAACCAGACTGATCGACAGAAATATTCCATACTGCGTGAAGCTTTTACACATTAAAAAACCCACAACAATACGATGTAATACGATGCGATACAATACTGTGCTAAAACATGATATGGTTGTTCCCCTCTTCCCTTTCATCACCACCGGTATGCAGCTTGTATACCTTACTCATTATCATCAGACCCTACTCTCTTCCAGTCCAGAAAACATTTCTGCGTCCACAAACATTTCAAACGAACTCGTCTGATGTGTCGCGAAGTTTGAGAAAGATTACAAGAGGGAAAGAGTGAAGACACCTTTATTTATTTCGTTGCTTATCGTCTTCACACATTCTTATACTACAGACGCCAAAAACTTTTTTATTATTATTTTTTTCCGAAATAGCAATAGTGCTTTAACCCCTCGACAACGGTCACCTACTGAGAAAATGACGTCAGTTGTTGCCCAGGATTGATGGGAACGCCTTGGCACTTTCTTCCTGTCTCTTGTTTGGGTTTTGCAAACGCACGGCTTTATAAATTACTGCTTAATTTTGAGACCAATTTATCTTCCTGACAAGGCAATAAAGAAAACAAATACACAAAGGCTACGGATACTCCGACACTTAATGTACCAAAGCCCGGATGAAGGAATCAGTCACTCTGTCAACGACTAAGCCAGCGAAGGAAAATGAGATCGTCTAACTAGGAACCGACTAGTAACTGAATAAAGTAGTGTTGCTAAATTTTGTGAGTATGCAAGTTATCCTAGGGTGCCAGTACGAACGGTTGGTTAGAACAGAGGCAACAGAAATTATGTTCCAGAAAAAGTCTGTACAGTTCACCATTTCACGTTGATTGAAAAAATATTTTATGCGATAAAAGCGTTGTAAAATATAGTATGGCGATCATTTCCTCCAACCAAATCTGCTCATGAAATAAATAAAGACCTGACAGTAAAAAAAAATAGCGATTTGGGTTAAAGTTGCCGTAACTGCGTTTATCTTCGTCAGACCGTGTGGCTTTACAGTTAAGCACCATCACGTGATTAAGGTATGAAGCATAACGTATTGTTATGTCCAAACAGCTTTTAGGTTTAACGGCACAAGCAGCGGGTGGCCACACGTTCATTGCTCACTTCGATCGTTGGTACGACCACCCGGTGTGTCCAGTCCACAGGAGAGGAAGGCAAAGCTGGGAGACAGGCGGGGGTCTGTACATTTACAGTCTTTTGTGTTTTCCCGCATATCAGGTTTTTAACCCGAAGTACGTGGATTTCCAATAGTCATAAAAAACTGAGAGAAATATCGACTTTGGCTCACCATTTCCTGTGCAGCACGCAGGTAGTTGTTGTGCGACAGAAAGCAGTAAATGTAGACAGGCAAGAAGCCATGCGTCGTTAGCTTTTGGTACAATGTCCTCTGATGGCCGAGTGGTACAATATCTTTCGTTGGATCGGAGGTCGAGTGGTACATTGTCCTTCGTTGAATCGGAGGCCGAGTGGTACATTGTCCTTCGTTGAATCGGAGGCCGAGTGGTACATTGTCCTCTGGTGGATCAGAGGTCGAGTACCGTGTCCTTCGTTGGATAAGAGGTCGAGTGGTATATTGTCCTTTGTTTTATCGGAGGCCAAGAGGTACAATGTCCTTCGTTGGATCGGAGGCCAAGTGGTACAGTGTCCTCTGGTGGATATAAGACCAGGTGGTACACTGTTTTTTTAGTGAGTCTCAGGCTGTGTGGCTAGAATTAAGCAATGTCCACTGCATTTCTTTGAGTCTCAGCAAGAACGAACTGTTTCTGATCACTGAGCAGATCAAGTAAACAAAATTCTTGTGATAGTATCCCGGCGCGCATAACGCACGCACATAAAGAGAATGAGAGTAACACAGAGTGAGAGAGTAAAATTATTTTCCCCCATCGTGTGACTGATAATACATTGTTTACCAGTCTCGGGAGCTTCTGAGAGAGTTGTCAATCATCATCATCATCATAATTATCTCTGGATCTCTGAACATATTTCTTCAGAGAAACAGTAGGTTAAGCATGTAATCAGGTAACCTAGTACAATATACTCATAAGAGAGTAGTGTTTTCTGTGTTCGAATTATTTTGCTTCTAATCATCATAGAACCTGAAGGCACGTAAAAAAATACATCAGTAAACATGGGTTTATTGCTATCAAGGGTTTTAGGGAATGCTTTAAAAAGGATGACACATTTATGATGAATTTATTGCAGACAATAGATAACGGAAAAGACTCGTATAAAAGCAATCATT
>SRHC01003065.1:783422-894980 GCA_004794325.1 Pomacea maculata
TCACGTCACATAGAACACCTATTCACGTCACATAGAACACCTATTCACGTCACACAGAACACCTATTCACGTCACACAGAACACCTATTCACGTCACACAGAACACCTATTCACGTCACACAGAACGTCGACTCGCGTCACACAGAACACTGACAAGCAGATCTTTGTTATCTCCATCACGGACACTCCATCGAGAGGAAGGAGTGATGACAGCTGCGACCAGACGCGGATGGAAGCCGTGCAAGTTCGATGACACCCAGTCGCGCTTTTAACGCCAGGTAAACAATACCCCGGGGTGGGTTTACAGTTTGTTTCCACGTGTGTATAAACCACCCTGTACAAATCGGGGATTTGTTTCTGAAAGCCTGGACAGACCTTTTCTTTTTCACAACATTGTTTGTCTAACACAATGTGTTTTGATTGGCCAAAAACGAAAACTGAGTACATAATAAAAGCTTTGGAGAAAACTGAATCCTCCCCAGAATGGATGGTTGTGTGGCCGGCTTTGTTTTTACCAGCCGGACCGTGTGTGCTTAATGAATCGAACACAGAGGGCGCTTTGTTCTGGAGCTCCACCGGCACGGCGTCGGTGCGCAGACCAGTCGGTGGAGAAATCCCAACATTTTTTTTTTACAAAACACGCAGAGCCGCTAACACGTCCATACTGCTCCCTCCCTACTTCCGGCGGAAGCGAAAGAGCCACGTTGCTAGGCGACCAAAGCACGCGTCTCGGCGGTCGGTAGACTCGCCACGCTTCGCAGTTTTTACGCTCAGGTGATTACAATTGAGCTGATGAGAATCTGTTCGTTGATAGTGGCTTACTTTGATGCTGAATTCGCTTTAAAGTTGTTAAAACCTGTTAGCAAATGAGTTTCAGTTATGTCCAGCAGTTTCAATATTGTATGGCGGCATTGACACGGTGTTGTCCACCAAACTCAACTCATGAACTCACCAACGCATCAAGCTTTTACCGTTGCTTTTTAATGACACTGTAAATATTTTCGTGTTGTTAATGTAGTTTAACAACTAAAACAATGGTGGTAAGAAATTAAGTGCTCGGTCTCTGGAGTATTTTTGTGTTCACATTACAGAATTGACGAGGTTTCAAACAAACAGACGAGATGGACAAATGCCATTGACTGCTGATTTTTGCTGCTTCGTGATGGAGTGTATTGATGGGAACGAGGCTCTGCCGTGAAATGCCAGGTGCACTGCATGAAAAAAACAATATAGATCGCCAGACCATGTTTGTCACTGTGTGGAATAATTCAGCAAAAAGATTTAATCTCTGCTGTTGAAACAGTGAAAACTTTTTTATTAGGTTTTTTCAGCATTTCTGTTAAAGCAAAATGTTTAGGTAAGTAGGTGTCTAGAACTTGAAATATAAGCAGATGGAGAGTATTGATCCCGTTTGTGGAATACCTCCCATCTGATTGTCATAGTTACATGACAAGTGTCATTTTGCTGTGGGCCGCGTTAATGAAGGGAACAGGTTCATCTTGCTGAGCCGCGGGCCAATTGTTAGAAACCTTATTTGATTGTGTCCTGTCGGATTTGGGCTCCTGCCTTCCTCCAGCCAGTCATAGTTAAACTTCGATTTTCGATGTAGTGATACACGTGTATGCGGATCGCCTCACCTTCCCTGGTCTTCATCTCAACGGTCATCGTCGCCATTGGCCACTTCATCGCCAGCGCGAGCTCTTACCGCGTGCAGCAGTGGAGTGGGCGTTGTTTACTCTGTAGTCTCTTCACTACATATTTTTTGTGCATAATCTTGTTTGTAATTTTTTCCCTCTGTCATTCTCCGAGAAATAAGTAAGTCACAAATAATGTAAGTTTCACTCACCCACTCACTCAAATGTATTTCTTTCTTTCTCTGTATCTCCTCTGCTCTGTCTAAGACTCTAACTCATTCTTGTTGAGAGTAAAGGGGATGAGGTTGCTTGCGTGCATGCGTATGTACCGACCTTATCTCAGACAAACTCATTGTTCGCATTGTATTGAGAAATGTTTGACATCTCTGCGGCGGAAAAACAGGGAGAGAGGGAGAGAGAGAGAAGGAGAGAGATAGCCAAGCTTACATTACATACTTTGAGCGAAATGATTAGGAGACACAACTTATGACGAGGTTAAAAAAGAACGAAACTCTATTTCCAAAAATTTATGCTCAAAAAGTAGTAATGATTAAAAAAAATGGAAGAGCAGTCTGTATAATCGATTTTCTTCGGAAACAATTTTGAAAAATTAAGGATAAAAAGAATTATTTCTGAATAGAAGAAATGGAAACTGTTTACTTTTCTATAAAATACAATTACAATTCTTTCTATGCTTCTTTTGTGATCTGAAAGTAATTTTTTTAAATAAATGAAGCTTTTGTTATATTGTTAATGATCTAGTTGAGCGCAAATTATTTTTCTTTAAGGGGTGGATAACTTCTACCCAAGATACACGTGTACGAACATCACTAAACACAAAAAGAGCTTAAAATCGTGAGGTGGTATTTTTACCCCAGATTCTCACCCTTTCCATTGTTTGCATCCTTTACTATGTACACATATGCACGTGCAGTCAGACGTCTCCATTGTTGACCCTCTTCATGTTTGTAGACGTAAATTCCTAAACCGGAAGTAGGGTGTTTACCAGGATTTTGATAAAAGTTTTGTAGGAATGAACATCATCCAATCATTAGAAAAAAAATCGCGAACCCCACTAGACCTTTAACACCCAGGTATTACGACAGTAAGCTTCTGTTTCTTTCTTTTCCTTTCGTTCCTTTCTCAGCCTCCTTCATCCCGCACGCCTGGCCAACGTGAGGACAGCTCAACAGTTTTTGCTGCTGTTTGTGATTCCCCCATCCATTAGGGGATTGCTGTTTGTGGTCCCCCATCCATATGGGGATTGCTTGCCTTTCCTTTTTATTGCTGGGAGCGATGGCTAACACCAGGGGGCGCTCAGCATCGAGCGAATGTTCTGCGTTACTGTTTTAGGGTTGTTTTTCTTTGAATGTAAAGGTAGAGGGACGTCTTGGGACTGAAATGTCTTCATGAATCGGCGATTAAGATAATCGGATTTCAATGAGCTACTGGGATATTTTCATGGTGTTTCGGATTTTATGCTCGATAAAACTTGTATTTCAGGATTTACATTTCAAACCGTCGCGCTTAATAGTATTTCTTTTAACGGATAAAACAGAAGTTAAAAAAAAACTAGAACATTTAAAGAAATGACAACGTAGCACATCCGAAATTCTGTTTGAACTAAATCCTGTAGTGATTAGTGCTAGACAGCACGTGATTGATTATTAAGAGCAGCAAGTGAGCATAGCAGTTGTAACGACGCGAAATGTTGTTATTGATGTGATTGTTGTAGTTGTTGTTCAGTAACAGCAATAACCGCCGCTTAAACTTAAAGTTATAAGGATTATAATACATGAGATATATATAAAAAATATAATCTCTAGATGATATAATATCGTCTTTTTTCATGAAATGAATTAAAGAAACTAGTTACGATAATTAAATAAAAAAGATGTTTACACGCTTACCGACTCATCGAAATAAATAAAACGATGAGAAGCCATTTAAAAAAGTATAATAAATTCTCGCGATTTTACAAATTACAAAGAAACCGAGCACTTAAAACAAAATGTCACGCGCCAGAACGTGGCGTGATGTCTCAAATGCCATCTGAGTTATCTAGCCCAGGTGGCGCTGTCTGCGCCCACGTACTTCTCCGATTACTTTCTATGCCTGCTCTCCATGTGAAGGAGGGAAGGTGCTGGTGGTGGATATTATCAGAAAGCGCAAGTAAGTAGTTTATGAACAGTTCGAGAGTTGAAAGACCTCTTTGCAACGTCACAGTAAACAACAACAATAAACGCTCATCAGGAATGTGACAAACAACCACAGTGATATATGTTCATCAGAAACGTGACTAACAACTACAGTGATCTACCCTCATCAGGGACATGGTTGAAGTAGACACTCGTGGTGACAGCAAGTCAACATCCCCGGTGTAGGAATGAACAGTCAATAAGCTAGTATCACCTGCCTACACCAGTAGACTTTCCATTCACCTGACATTTTAATGGTCTTGCTAGAACCTTCGCCAGTAACCTGAGATTGTGCGCGGTGTCTGCTCGCGTTCTTGTCTCGCGCTGGCTTTCCTCCTGTTCTGATTGGCAGACAAGAAGGAATCATCTTGTGTCTTTTTCTTAACATCGTGGAGGGCCGCCATGAACATAGGAGCTGGGCTGCCGGCGAAGGACATAGAGACAAGGAGTGCAATAATGCATTTTTCATTGTTAACAAAAGTTTGAAGTTTCCAGAAACGCAATCGAGCTTTCTTCTCTGACGGCAGAGTGTCAAGGAATACAATAGAACCTTCTGTACTGTAGAAGAATAATTTCACCGGAAACTTCCAATCAAACCTTTCACCAGACAGTTGTCCATGTCCAAGCAGACGATGTCCACATTTCCCAAGAGCCTTAAAAGCACAGAGTATCTAACTGTTATCTGTCCATATAGAATGTCGTCTACAATGACACGTGCATTGGATGTTTGATGTGAAGAGTTTAATATGAAAGAACACAATTTATTTCAGCTTGTCACTTAATCGTTAATAACTGAAATACACGCATACAACCTCCATTCGGAATTAAGATTTCTCTGACGTGCAGGAGATGGCAGTTAAGTCGAAGGATTTTTACCGAATCAAAAACAAAGCACAAAAACAACAACAACAACAAAAATAAAAATGGAAAACAGCTAGAAACTACCCGGACTCCTCAGCCAGTGCCACACACAAATGTTCGTTTTCAGGATCAGAAATCGTTGTCAGGCTAATGTCCTCGTTGTTTTCGGACAGTTAAGTCGGATAATTGCATTCACCGCTCCACAGCTTTGTTTTCCGCACGTTGTGAAAACAAAAACAAAAACACTCTCTCCTAACATGCAATTTTTTTTTCTGTCGACATTCAGCAGAAAGAGAAGCTGAAGGTTTGTTTTTAAGTATTCACAAAGATGGGGGGAGAGCAGTTTGTCGGGGATCGTGTTTTCTTTTTCCACTTCTAAGATGTTTCTTCTATCACTGCAGTAGCTCCCAGTCAACTGCTGTTTTTCTCCAGATTATGTGGTACCAGAGTGTATTTTCTGATATGTTTGTCCCATAAACTTCAATACTGATCACTTAATGTGTTTTCTCTCCGGACAAAATGTCATGTACCTTTTATCTTTTATTTCTCTACCTACACAAAGACAACAGTCTACATATGACGGGGGAAGGATAATGTTAAAACTGTTTCTATGTATGTTCAGAGTTCATGATGTTTTTGTCTTGGTTTTAGTCATGCACTCAGCATAGTCGAGTCTAAGTATAGGTTCCCGAAGACGGTCGACTTATTATATAATAACTGATCTATTATTGTCTATGTACTTCACTCAAAGGGCTAATGTAGCTTAGCGGTCTTCAACTATTCAACAATTTAGAAACAATTCCAAAAAACTGTCAACCTTCTTTTTTCAATTTTGTTCCTCTTCTATTCACTATTTTTTCTGCTTTCACTATTATGCAAAAGCTGATATAAAACTGATGAAAATGTTTGAAGCTCGCATAACTAATGGACAGGTGTCCGAAGATTTTTAGGAACTCCTATGTGAACATGAACAGTAATGTGTAACAGCAATGTACAAGAAGAAATATCATGAGTGAATCATCATAAGGACAGATTGTTCACTCATGTGCAAAGTGAACAGAGACTGGTTTGGTAATCTCACGTCTTCTTCTTATTTTTCAAGCTCATCAGCAAGCAATTCGATTTGGACAATGTCTACATCAAGGATATAAACCTATATGTGCTTCTATCATGAAGCTATTCTTTGACAATTCTGCGACCAGAGGACTGAAGGTATCACAAATACCACACACCGATCAATGTCTATGTAAATGTCATCTTTGTCCTCACAAAGCCGCTGAGACAAACAACACTTCCGCAGTCAAGCACGAAGCCAAAGCACTTTTGTTACAAGGTTTGTGATACAGGGAACGAGTAATGCAGAACGGAAAATGTTGAAAAACACTTTTACACATAGAGACATTGATACCCACAAGACAGAGGAGAAATAGCTACATTATTCATAAAATTTGTGTGCCTCATCAATAACAAACCAACAAAAACAACAAATAAAAAAACAGGAGCAAAAAACTATACGGTTATAGTTCGGACTAAAAAAGAAAAACTAGAAAAAGAATGGTTACCTGTTGGTGAGGGTAGATGGGGAGGCACGTCTGTGAAGCCTGTCTGTCTGCCAGTGGTTCTTTTATCGCCGCCGCTCTCTGCCAGGTGATGAAGAAAAAAGGACATTTGCTGGATGGAAATCGATCCCCCACCCCACCCCTCACAATCGATACAGATGTTTACTGTGTCCTCCTCAAGGACTGTCTACATCTTGAAGACCACAAGTGGCGGTGAGGATACTTTCTCAAGCGCGGGGAGAATCGTTGTGCTGTCATCCCGCTCACAGATCCGCTTTGTCAATCTGTTTCCCTGTGTCACTTGTCTTCTCCCTCCCGGCCTCACGCCCACGATGGTAGGTAGTATCCTCGCCAGGTTGTGTCTAGCTGCGAAGAGGTGGACAGGTACGTGGAGCGAAGACAGGGTTAGAATGTCCACACCTCCGCACGACAGAGAGCAGAGTCAGACTTGTGTGTGTGTGGTGGTGGGGAAGGGGTGGGAAAGGGGTGGGGAAGGGGAAGTATCGAGGTAGAACACTTTTCCAGTGTTCCAGCATCGATTGTGTTGTGAGGTGAACGTATCTCCCAGCCCGCAGCGCCAGTCCTGGTGACAACGCCCCCCTGGTGCTGGCGCCTCTGCTTCTGGAGCCACGAGCCGCGATGTCCTCCTCTGCCGCGCGGCCTCTCTTGCGGCGAGCTGCGCAGCACGTGCTGCAGTGAACAGTGGCAGCAACAGTTACACTGAGCGTTACACTGAGCGTTACGTGGATCGTTACGCTGGTCGTTACGAGGCCGCTTGTGCCGCGGATACACGGTGACTTTCCGCGCTGACAACCCTTTGTTCGACCACGGGACTGATTGCAGGGGGCATGGGCTTGTCCCCTTGTTGATCCAAAATGTTGAAGCGCTAAGTGTGAGTGTAAATGACATTCACGTGCTTTCTCACTCTCCACCCTGCGACCACCCACCCCATTCCTCGCACTCACTTTACTGTCAGCACGTTTGTGTGCAGTGTGTTTGCGTGTGAGTCACAACGATGAACGACCTCAGTAAGGTTACCTTCCTGGTCAAAATAAATGTCAAGTCTGTGAGCTTTGCATGTCCTGACCCCTCGGCTGTCCATGGTCAGGACCTTCCACCATCTTAGTACAACACAAAACAAGCTGCAACTGTCACCGCCTTGAAGAAGTCGTTGAAAAAAATCTCTTTCTAAGAAACTTAAAGACCCGTTATTACACCAAACCAGGAAATTTGAGGGAAAACATTACAAGTCACGATGGCTTTGGCTTGATGGTGGATTTGGCATCTGTCTGTTTAATGTCACTACCAGCATCATTGCGCATGCCCAAGACCTAATCGAGAACGTGTCCGCTTTGAAAGCTTGGCACAAGGGCTCTTGAATAAATCTGAAAACGGTTTGCGCCACCACAGACCCCAGGCAACTGCTGGCAAAATGCTGCAAGCAAAACAAGGTTTCAGCTTTTGTGTTTGTCGATGTGGTCGAGACCCTCACACTACCAGGGGTTGAAAATCCCTTTGGCACTAAACTCTCGGGATCAGAGAGAAAGTGTCGTGTGCAACACAAACAACATGGGACGGTGTCTGTGTACCTTGCCCCGCATTACCAATGATTACTCCATTTTTATCTATCTGAAAAAAGTTTAACAAAACTAGACAACATTTTTTTAACCAATTTTTTTACACCCATTTTAATGCTGACCATAAAGGGATCCGAAAAAAAGGAAATAGGATATTTGTCTGGACTGCTTAAAATGATTCTGTGCACAATTAGAAATAAGGTTTCCATAGAATTTTTTTTTTTTTGAATATTCATAAAATTGCATAACTGGTCGATTTACAATGCTGTTTAAGAGCAAGGGTGTGGAAACAAGAAGTATCTTTGCTATTCCCAACCCATTGGAGTCTGGGAAGGTCCAGGCTCGCGAGATGAAACACAGCAGGAAATTCATCGACGGACCGACCATTGACAATGAAGGGTGATGGCGCCTGTGAAGGACATGCAATGTGGAGTACAGTCTGATTACTGTCCTTCCTCTCGCTACATCTTCGTGAAGTATATTAGATTATAGACTGATATATCGTATTATGTCAAGAAAAATGGCTAAGCACAGGTCGTGTGATCTTCTCTTGAAAGGTTTTACAGAAAAGGGTGGTGATAGATGCTCACAAATGAACGATGGAATGAACGAATCAATCAATCAATTTTCCCAGATTAGACATAAGCTTGACAAAACATGTGATTTTGACCATCTTGTGATGAGAATAAGATAATTTTAAAAGTTTTCAAACCGAAAAACATATCGATGAAACACTCAAAAAAGAAGAAATAGCAATTAAATTAAGAAAGGTTATTATGTTTTGAGTTGAAGTAAACATTGTTTAAAAACAAAGCAAAAGAGCTTTCCCCAAACATTAATCTATTTGACAAAAACTTGTTTGGATTTGTATTGAACGAGGTTGACCTAAAGATACCGATGACTTGATCAGACAGACTGAAACTGTTTAGTTTTGCTCCTCTGAGACACGAGAGTCGGCAGGCCCTGATTAGCGGCCCAAAGTCGGGAGGCTATTAGTGGACCAACATCAGGAGGCTATTGGTGGACCAACATCAGGAGGCTATTGGTGGACCAACATCAGGGGGCTATTGGTGGACTAACATCAGGAGGCTATTAGTGGACCAAAATCAGGAGGCTATTGGTGGACCAACATCAGGAGTCTATTAGTGGACCAACATCAGGAGGCTATTGGTGGACCAACATCAGGGGGCTAGTAGTGGACCAATATCAGGGGGCTATTGGTGGACCAACATCAGGAGTCTATTAGTGGACCAACATCAGGAGGCTATTGGTGGACCAACATCAGGGGGCTATTAGCGGTGCGATGTCGGCAGGTGATTGACGGTCAGTTTTGGGCAGCCTGTTGGAGAGCACCACCAGCTCCACACACTGTGCTACAGGAAACGATGCTCGCTAAACGATTGTCCAGACTCCGACCTTATTTCCTGTCTACCTCCTGCACACAAAGTGAGCATGGCATTGGCAGCTGTCTTTGTCCAGAAAATGTTTTCAGCTTCTCCCTCATCCTCAAGATGGCCCTCTCACCACTTTACTTACCCCCTTCCTCTCCTCTTCTCTGCTGTTTGCAGACGCAGCTACACGATCTTCGTTCATTTAAAAATATTTTCTTGGTGTCCTGCTAGAATTTTGTTGAGCTCTCCGTTCATGCATGCTTGACTGGTGCCAGATGTGTGCATGTGCGATCTTTTTTCGCCGAGTAGATAAGAACGCGCGCGCACGCACTCACTCACACACACACTTCGTACCCCTACCATCGCCTTTCTGTTTTGATAATCTTTTGTCGAAGACACCGATGCTCTGCATGAATGGCTAGATTTTGTACAGACATGGCGCAGGCGTCGTATTAGCTTGGTAATTTCATTGATAAAACATTTAATTAAGTTTAAGCATTGGTAAAATAATCTTCTACTCAAGATTTAATTTGCGAATGACAGAAAAAGAAATAGTTGCATTCTCTGACAGCAGGATCATTTTCTCTGACAAAGTAATTGGGGTTCTATTTAAAGAACAGCCGCCGCTTCTGTTCCAGTTTGAGGCTAGACTCACGAGTAAAACTCACAATATGTATGGAGCGGTTTGAGTAGTAGTATATCTGGGCTGTTAATCGACCAACCACTCTTGGTCTCTCACCTGACCATACGGACATCCGGGCAAGCTGCACCTTCTGTATCACAAAGGAAAGTTTCTCTTCAAAATTAAAGCTGCCTGCAAACTGGCTTTGGAGTGAGAAAGAAAGAGAGAGAGGAGGAGGCTGTCAGCGGGATGTCCAAGCAAAAAGAAGGGCGAGACGAATGATGTCTCCAGGATACGGACACGTCCTCGCCATCAGCCCGTGGCGCTGCGAGCTTTTCCCAGTGCAAGTGCACTCCCCTGACAGCAAGACAGCGCCACCTGTAACTAAAACTCGGTTTGATGATTCGCGGGACGCGGTAGACCTGTGGAGACAGGAGTAGGTGGCCCAAGTACCCCAGACTGTCCACCCAGGAGAAGAATGCAGCTGTCTACACTACAAGTATGTTTAAATAGGTTGATGAGCCACTGGACACACCGACCAAATGAGAACCGCGACATCCTCAGACCAGACGAGGTTCAAGATGGGGAACAGCACGCATCATGCATGGAAGATCGAATGAAAGTCGATAAAGTATTTGTCATGCACGCGCATTGCTTGGAAGCTGTTTGTTTTTCTGCTCTCTTTGCTTTTATTCTTTGCTTAAAGGTTGAGTCAGGTAAAAATCATTTTCATTCTGCCATTAAAATATTACCCTATACTTGAGACAGTGCATTGTTTGAGATACAAACATACAAACCTGTATATAGCATCACTAATTAAATATTAGGAATAAAGAAGACTAGAATAATAATTTTAAACAATATAATTAAATTGAACATTTACTTTTGACAGACAAGGTTCTTTTGTGGCAGTTCGGGTTTTCTGTAATCAATAAAGATTTTTCCCCTTTAATGAAATACATTTTTACTAGTGTGGGAATTAGGAACACATCTTTGCCGGCGGCCAGTCTTTAAGTCATTAGGGAGGATAAGTTTTTTCCTGTAATTGCTTCCTTTATTCGGGAGGGCTGTGTCAGCAAGCTCTCAGCCAGTCGTACAACCGTGACGCCAACGCATGGCCGCGAGGAGTCTGAGAATAAGACTTTCTTGATGGCAGTCTGGTGTGTTCATGTAAAAACATGCAAGTGGTCTTAATGCGGCTTTCGCCGTTTGATGGCGCTCTGGTGATGATGTCATCATTTATTTATACATTTTAGTCTGCAGTGCTCGGCCATACAACGAGTGCCACGCACTGAAGTGCTCGTCCTTCTGACCTTCTGTGTGAAGGAGTATGAACTCTAGGCAAGCTAATGATAAATTCGGGTTGGATGCCTTTCCTTTCTTGTTGATGTTGCTGCAGATTCGGCGAGGAGGTTAGCTCTACTTTTTTCAAGATAAACTTTTCCTGAAAATCGCAATTAGTAATAATATAAAGATCATCAAATGTTTGACCAAGTTTGCGTAGCTGTCTAGAAATAAAACTTGTCAAACTTGAACAAACATTCGTTTACATTTGGACTGCACTAAGCAAGAATGTGAAAGTATAAAGTATAAATGAAAGTACAATTGGTCTAAAAGGGCGTTGGGTACATCGAATATTAAATTACAGAAAAGGTAAACAGTTTTTTTTAATTCTGATAACACAGGTATATTGATAAATGTAGCTTATACCCAGGAAAATAGAGCAGATGATGACTCAGCATGACATTCTTGGGTATCTTACTTGTATGTGTACCTAAAAGATGTGCAAGGCTTATCATAAGTTTACAGTTTTAAGAATCCTCAAAAACATCCCGAGACTAGAAAAAAATAAACTTGATACGATGCCATAGCTTCTCTATAACAGTGTTAGCAGATTGCCCCTTTATCTCAAGTCAGAGCCAAGGGACGCAATCCCAGCGAAGAGTCACATCCCCTGCAAGTTATCTTCCCCCTCCCTTATTCATTAATCAACAGTGATGTTTTGCTTGCTTAAAGAACATCGAAGAAATAACTGTATTCATAGTTTCAAGCAGCAGCTTCCCAAGATTTCACGCCTGGTCCGACAGCAATCAGTCGCTTGTGCCGCTCCGATCGCTCCATCAGGGGCGCACGCGCTCTCGCGTTAATGCTTCATCGACAGGCAACGGGCCGTGTGCACAACCTTAATCTGCGCGTCGTCCGGCTCATCAGCGTTCTCAACTCCTGCTGCCAAGGGGAACAAGTCTGACAGAAGGCGGCAGGCTGTCAGGGTAGACAAGATGAAAGTGGTGGTTGTGGAGGTGGCGGGGGTGCCAGCGACAGTTTTGCAGATGGTGTGGCGGTTCCACCATGGTAATTTGTATAAAAGGGGAAGGGATTCTTTTCTAGAACTACTTCTGTAAGAGTTTCGTCCCTTTACAGGTGAGAATTTCACGGTAGAATGACATAAAGGGAAATAAACATGCTACAAGTTTATGTTCGTGTGTTCCGATGATTTTTCAGTTAGTGGCAGTAAGTGGATTAAGAAGAATATCTAGCAAAACTCTTTGTAGCAATAAAAATCTCTCACTGATGATAGACATTGGAGTCTTCCGTTACATTTCTTTATTATTATCTAATTATTCGTGGTCGCTCTAGTGTCATCCGCCTGCTGACGCCCTTGTTTCTGTTATGGTTGACTGACAATTCGTACATGTATAGCAAACTCCACACAGGGAAATCGACCATCCGATTCTGCAGAAGTTGTTGTTGTTGTTGTTGTTGTTGTTGTTGTTGTTGTTGTTGTTGTTGTTGTTGTTTCATGATGGGGATTTGCACTGACAATATGCAGAAAACTACATATGGAGAGAGAAGAAGAGGCAGAACAAAGGGCCAGGAGTGGATTGACATTTGGCTCTGGCTCTCCTGTTATAATGTGCATTGCGAGCAGGGTGTAGAAATGTTCTGCACCTCATGCTTGTGGAATGTGGTCTATTTTTGTAACAAGGAACATCCTTTGACCGATATCCTTTGCCCTTCATTGCCAGTTGGGAAAGTGAAGGAAGCAAATCTGTTTAAATCTTCAAGCCTGTGAGGGCCTGAAACTTGCAACTTGTATAGTTTATGGTTTACAGCATTTTTTTTTCCTTAGAATAAAAGACATGCAATAAAAAGACATTTGGCTCTGTCAAAAGAGTGGCAGAAATAATAATCATTTGTCTAGTAAAATTCAAAACATTGACGATGATTATACTTAATATATTGCTCTAATGAAAACATTGTTTCAAAAAATACTTTAGAGAAGTCGTAATTAAGACACACTTGAAACATCACGTGTACAACGATCAAGGAATGAACCTTAATTTCATGTTCATGACCAACTATAAAAAACTAAACTGACGGATGGAGACAGTAAGCCGGAAAACCGCCACTCGAAACTACCTTTGAATCATTTACACGTGCATTGAAAACACCTTTTCAGAAAACATTACTCCTAACACCCTTTCCCATAATACTAGTCCTTTGTCACACCCTTCCTCTTGCAATATCATGTTACTCTCAGCTCTTGTTCTTTGGTTCCTCTTTGAGTTTTCTCTATTTAATTTTATTCTTCATTAGGACTGTTGTTTATTCTTGTATAGTTCATATGCTGTTTGTTTGTTTTCCTGTCCCTCGTATGCTGCCCGTGCTCTTTAGGAGTGTGAGTATGCGCTTTGCATACTTTGCATTTATTATTATTGTTGTTGTTTCTGTTGTTGTTGTTGTTGTTGTTGTTGTTGTTGTTGTTGTCAATTAGAACGTCAGCAACATTTTACAATCTGAGATGATGTATCTGTCGACTTTACTGTTCAGACCTGAAGTCTATTCCCTTAATTTAAAACATTGAATTATTGAGTACATTCTCTAAACAAAAATTTCAATGGGCGAGTGTAATTTTGTTTCATTGATCTAATGTTTATGGAATCAGCGACACCCTTAACAGAGCAGACCCATGGTCCACAGAGCATCTGGCCACGTTTCACAGCTGCCTGCAATCGAGCAGCTGCTGAAACAGAAAAAACAAGGATCGTCTGCTCGAGCCACAAACGCCCGATGGGAATTATCTCATTCGTAAAGTCTGAGTGTTGCGGTCTGCTTATGACAAATCCATTTCTTAAAACTTATGTCTGGGAAGAGAATTACTAACTTTCAATGCAAGGCAAAGAAAAGTGAGACCACAGCAAGAAGAGGAAGTCTTAGGGAGGATGGGTAGTCAAGGTTACAGGGATGATCCGTGATGACAGTTGCCTTGTGCTATGCTGCAGATTCTCTTGAAGAAGTCAATTCGACAAAGAAGATGGACAAACATAGACAAACAAATAAATGCAGGCAGACAGACAAACCCACAAACATAGTAAACCGTTCTAGATTGTGGGAGGGCAGGAGGGAGAGTAGGAGTGCCTCGGTAAGTTCAAAAGAAAGTTTAGGAGTCGCTAAGTGCGCACGTGCATTGGGAGGATGTTGAGGACTGGCATGGTGCTGGCCAAACTTGATCGATCACACGTCACCTTTCATGGCCGCCCAGAGAGGGTCCTCTCCGCTTCATTAGCTGCCTTTGTTCTAAAGGTTTGCCAGAATTCCCCGAGACCTTTCAGCGCCGGTGCTGGCGTAATTCACTTTCCTGTTGAGGGTCTTCACGACATGCAGGCAAAGCGCCTTCCCTCGGACTTGCTCGTCTTCAAATATTGCTGGGTACAAAAGCCAAAGTTTTATTTTAAAGTCTTTTGCAATTTCTATCAATGGGTTTAATGTCTATAGCCAGCAATCTGTGTTATACACAACAAGTTAATTGTTTACAATCTGTTGTATACTCCCTCATCAGTTTCTTTTTTTCTGGATGAGTGGGTATGAATTATTTTCTTAAGGTAATGTTTATTTCCAGTACATGTAGAATGTGGGTATAACGAACTCATTCAGATCAGAGAAAACAAACTAGTTACATCCAGATTTTAAAAAGTCTATAAGCTTTCTGTATGATTTTAGTTTTCATAAAATACTTGTTTCGTTGAAATAGTTCAAAAGACAAAGAATCTAGAAGAAAGCAACAAAAAAAGTGGAATTTGAAAGTCTCACTTATTAAATTGGAAATTTAAATTTAGTACTGAGCTCCCTGAGAATCTGACAGAATTCTGAGAAAATGCTTTACCTAAGAAAATTTCGTTATAATTATATATTTCCTGCATAATTAATCGCTAAAAAAGATATGTAACTTCTTTCTTTTCTCTATCGCGATGATACTAGTAATCGTTCAAGACCCAAAAAGCAACAAAATGAAATGTTCGTAATGCGTATAAAGATTCTATTTAAACTTTTTAATTTACAAGAAGAAACTTAAGCATGACATAACCAGAAAAATGCAAACTTCTTTTTGATGGTGACATAACGAGCATAAGATACAACTGTGAATGATAGCCTTGGAGGAGCTGCTGACTAAAATAAAGAAGAGTCAATGGCACAGACTCCAGTCGATTGAAATACAGTCTTCGATCCTAACTTCCTCCATCTACAGAAAATTGTCCACCAGAAGGTCTTGCTCCACTTTAAACAAGCACAAGAAGCAAGGTTGCAGGAGGGAGGCGATTCCAAAAGGCGAAATTCAGATCTTACTCCAGCACCGATTCAGTTCTTTCTCTTTAAAAAAAAGTTCTCAACAGACGATGGAATGCAAAACCCAGTAATGCTCTTTTCGTGTTTGTTGAACTGCCACCACTCGGGTGGTTTTGATGCCCGCGTTAAAGACTGTTGTGGAGCCAACCGTTCACGCTAACAGCCGCTGAGGGTCTTGCACATGCGGGTACGTGCGGGCGCGTGTGTACCCTTTCCCCTCTCTCTCTCCTCTTTGTGTGTGTGTGTTTTAATGTCCGTGGGCACGAGAAAGAAAGAAAGAAACAAACAAAAAAGGAAAAGAAAGAAACAAACAAACAAATAAAATAAACAAACAAATAAAAATGAAAAAAAAGAAACAAACAAAAAAAGGAAAAGAAAAAAAAGAAACAAAAGAAAGAAAGAAAGAAAGAAAGAAAGAAAGAAAGAAAGAAAGAAAGAAAGAAAGAAAGAAAGAAAGATGGGAGAAGCCCACACCAGTCAGTGTAGTACTACTAGTTCTCAAAAGCTTTTTCCTTCTAATTTTCATTCTACTCCACCTTCTTGTGGTTTTTTTTCCCCTACTGTGTCTGGTTCCATCGATTGAATCTGGACGTATACAGATGGCATTCTTTTGCACGAAACCCCATAATTTATTCATTTCGAAACGTGAAAAAAAAATTGAAAATGAACCACAGATAGTTATGAAGCATGTCAAGACTTCAAGACGTTTTGTTTGGTGAAAGCGTGTGAGCGGGAGAGATAGAAGAATACAGAACGAGGAGGAAAAAAGCGTGAGTTTGGGGGTATGTGTGTGGGTGGGTTGGGGTGGCTTAGGTGGAAGCTGAAAACGTTGTTCTATTAGAGACTTCATGACCTGGCGAACTTGTCATTTACAGATGAGCGTTAAGGTCAGGGCAAACTGAATTGAACCCTTGTCACAAAATGTCGTCCTCGGACAAACACGACGGAACCTGCAAGGGAGGAAATCACGGGCTGCAGATCCATGGAGACCGGTTAGCCGCAGGAGAGAGGAGGGAGGAGAGAGGAGGGAGGAGAAGGACTGGAGTGTTGGGATGGAGGATGGTGTCTGCTGACACTGAGAAGGCACATCGCTGGCAAGATACTAAGGGACGTGAGGCAAGATAATCACAAGACCTGCAGAGGGTCCTGGTGATGGTACCGGGTGCTACCGCCTTCATCCCTTGTGGGAACAGGGGCGGTGTTCCGGGGTACTCGGGGATAGAAGAAACAAGACCTTCCCGAATAAAAAAAACTATTAATAAATAAATAAGCATAATACTTACCGTTACATCAACTCCTCCACTCTCGCTGGTGCCACACGTTCATGCACGCGTACACAGTCACGAGAAACGCAGGAAAAAAGTTGAACAAAAGAAAGTGCTTTCCACTTCTATCAATTTTCGTCAACTGATTTCGTTGTTTTCAAAGCCTTTGTTATTTTTCTAGGCGGGTACGTTTGTGAGGGCTGTAAAAAAAGTTTGTCGGCAAGAAGCGGAGTATAAATGTTTAGATAATAGTTGCTACTAGAGTGCTTGACATTCAGGAGTGCTTCTTTTTTCTAATATAACAAACTGTCTGCTTGCACCTCGAGTCCCAGGTACTGGTGTGTAATCACTTTTTTAACACGGGGTGGGTGGTGTAGTACTGCCTTTGTCCTGTTATTTAGAGTAAGGGCATAGTGCATTGTAAGCCTCTATAAACTAAGGATTGGAATAGAATGGCCAAGGTGAGAGAAAGGTGAAGGGATGTCATTGTAAAGGACTGAGAAATATTTATGTATTAGTTAATAGTCTATAACTGACTTCAAAGAACACCCTCCCTTTACTGCCTCACAGAAAAAAGTCGGTCAGACCTGCTAAGAATCACAAACCAAGAGGCCAAGGTCTTGGTTCACTTGAAAGATTCACACCAAGCTTGTGTGCTCGGTACATTCTTGTACTGATCGCCTTACAAACCATCACAAGCTGTAACAAAGATGAAACTACAGGAATACAATCGTCAAAGTGTGAAATAATACAGCTGCATTCAATTTAGGTTTAACACGACTTTGTGAAGAATAATTTAGAAAGTTCTCATTGTCATGTTGCCAATATTCATCTTCTAACTAAAAACAGTTGGCACTTCTAGCCATCAACACCAGATCTTGAGATGGAGGATGAAGGGAGAGGTGGACTCTCAGGGGGGTAGGACACCCTGTAATGACACTATCGATGCTCTAATGCCCCTCAGTTGTGAAGTGTTTGCGCTCAGTAATGGTTCTCGCAGTTTGAATAAGTGAAAGCCAGCAAGATGTGAAAAGCATTTTCAAGCAATTTCTTCAGACCTTGTCCACAATTATTCCAGATGGTAAAACATTCAACACCGACAGGTCCAGCATGCGTGCAAATTATGGTTTCTTTCAAAATGCAGACAGGAGTATTTGTCGCTTGTCGCAAGCCACAACCAAACAATAAACAATATTATCCCTTCATTAATGAGTCTCTGCTACTGTATAATTTTCTTCTTAACTACGCAAGCGTGTATGCCCCCCAGTTCACTTAGGTTGAGTTCGCAAGCACTACAGTCCCGAAAATTCAGACGCTCTGGACCATGGGTCATGGAAACTGCTCTGAGACACATAAAGGACACCTTTTCTCCTTCACACCACACAAACAGCTGACATCCTAGTTCACAAGCTTCTCTCAGGTGGCGAGATACTCCCAAAGGAGTAGGAAGGTGAAAAGGTTCTTTTTTTCCAAAAAGGTAGATGGGGGAATGACATTGCTAAAAATCTCCTTGAGTAGCACACGGCTGACCTCTCTCTCCCAAAGATGATGTACCCGTCACCAATCATAAACTGTGTTTTTTTTTTTTAGTCTTTTGGTTCCACTCCAGATGGCTGATCACACCGGAAAAAAGTTTCGTTCACGATCAAGGGTCCAGTCACACGCTAATTTTAAATCCGACATGTTAAATGTAATCATTTCCCTAAGTCATGTGCCTTCTGCCACTCCCACAGATCATCTCTCTTCTCTCGCTGCTCTAATTAAATTAATTAAGTTCCATCGTCGTTCATTTACACGTGAAAACAACGTGACTATAACTGAAACTGAGGCAAACACGTGACACACACACACATGAAACAGTCCAAGACCTACCCTCGCCATTCATCCTACATCATGGCAACAGGGAGGTAAATGTTAAGGAATGTAAATTAACGATCATTTCTGCTCTGAACAGTGCATGGCGCCGATACTTTGTCTTCATGCACGCATGTCTCCCGCTGGCAGGGGAGCGCACTCACATCACTCGTCCCTTTCCTTAACTCCTTGTAGGGTGACCTGCCCTTGTCCTGCTGGGCTGTTCTGGTCAAGATGGGAAGTAAATGAAGCGGTTGTGTCTAAGCCAAAGTGAAGAAAACCGACGTTTGCTGCCTGCACACGCGACTCTGTCCTCTACGACCTCCGCCAACAATCGGTACAACGAACGAACTGAGATGGTTGCCCTTGATACGCCCAGGACTGTAGTCGTTCATAAAGCCGAGTGACACAATCATTGTGACCAGTGATGTGTGTTGAACTGCACTAACAGGTATTTCCCTTGAGAATTTTGTTCCAGAAAATTCTTTTGACAGAGACTCAGAACAGTCGGTGCAGTTTTCAGCGAAATGTCACGTGTCTGATTGTCTTCTCTTGTGTCCGGTACTCACTTTATTGAAATGTACCAGTGAAACATTCATGAAATTTGCCGTGCGAGTCCAGCAACCACTACGATATGTTATTATGGCCATTATTATGGCCACGTATATTAAATTAAATCCAAACAAAAAATTCAATTGTGCGCATAAACCTAGAATTAAGTTCATTTCAAAGCAAATAATTTGTACAGGCGATATCTGATTATATATTACTGATTGAGGTTTGTATCCTGAAGGTCCACCAGACAACATTGTATTTTCTAATTTGGGCAGAGTTGCACACTTTATTTTAGTTTTCAAAATTTGAGTTAAAAAAATGCTTAGTGAGATGTAAGTCTACAAAATCCCAAAGGACCAAAAGATGTTAACACCATGGAGTCGTGGAATTTAAGGTGCATGATCATGATGATGATGATGATTGATGATGAAGAAATCAGAAAATGACAGACTTTCACATATCACGGGGACTTACACATACATATACTCGACAAAGGAAATTGCAGGAAGTCATGACGGGCCATAGAGTGTCGTGGCCTTGCTATTTCGGATTGTGAAGGAATCACTGGTCAGAGGTCAGGCAGAGGACTAGGAAGCAAAAAGGAAGGCAATTAATTAGAGAAAACAAACATTGCTATTAAAACTGCCATCATAATCGTCCCATAGAGATGATATTCCTAATGGTCTAATTCATAAACCTGACAGGGGACTGCTTCTTAGGACTAGGGTAAGCTGTGTAAACAACCTGCTCGTTGGCACCATTCAGCATAAATGTAGATGCAAATACTCATGTTGAATTCATCTGACATAAGCACATCCATTTTTACACACAAAAAATTGGAAACCAACAATTAAATAGTATGATTCAGATATGAACGTTTTAATAAACATGAAACTAAAGCTTTAGATGTTAAAAATACACACACCTCAGTTTATTTTGCAGACAATGAGACAGGATATTGAGCAATAGCTTAGTGCATGCAATGAAGCAGCTAAGAAGATTGATTTGCTAAATTTAATAAAGGGATTTAAACACAAGAAATAATAAAAAAGAAATCTGCACTAAGATGGCAAAGGAGCAAAAATCATTAGGATTAAATGTATATTTGATAAATTAATTTGATCATTTCAGATATGTTACGCATAGAATGATAGAGTTTTTGTAAGAGCTGTATGTGTGAGTGCGCATGTGTGTGTGAGTGTTCTCTCTCTGAGAGAATAAACTTGAATAGGAGTGGTCAAGCTGACCTGAATAGAAAAAACAAGCTGAAATGACAAATGAAAATAACACAACCTACTAAACAGCAATCTGATGAAGTGAGTACATTTAGCTCATCACATGACACCAATTCTTGAAATCTTGCATGACTAGTACTTGCTTCATTGGCAAGGCACAAGCTTCTGAACACGGAATCCTCACTTGTCAAGACTTCATGTACCAATGTCTCAAAGTGAGCTTCTTGTTGTCCTTTCTATGTACTCGTGAGTGTGAGCAACATGCTCAAGGCCTTCCATGCCGTAAGATCTATGTTAAGGCAAACATGTTATCCTCACTTCTCTGTTTGGATTTTGTTGTTGTTGTTGTTGTTGTTGTTGTTGTTGTTGTTGTTATCAGAACGTTTGTGACAAACTAGCTACAGAGCTATGTTCTATTAACCTGACACCATTTTGGTTTATTTTTGACTCAGCCTTTAAGACTCACATTTTATTGCAACGCACATCAACTGTCAGCTTGATCAAATAAGAGTTTATATTTCTTATGCCCATTTTTTTACAACTACAAGAGATATTTTATAATTCTTTCTCCTACACATTTGATTCAAGAACATTGCCCCGGGGCTTCGAGATTATAGAGGAATGGAGAAAATCGTTTGTGTGAAACACAATCCACCCGATGGCTTATTGTCCTGTGACCTCAGTTGAGGGGTCACGGCATGGAATCCCGAAAGTCATATCGGTGTGAGGAGAACAAACACCTTCAAGGACTTTTCACGAAAGCTAAAAACATTTCTTCTAGGAATATATCCACTTATCTCGCACATGCTGATGTTTAAAGGGTGAAAGGTTACACACCAAACAAGGTGACACATCTGCCTTGACCCACTTTTACCTCTTACAGATAACTGATCCTAGTGGGGTGGGTCTGGTGGAGCTTGTAGGAGTGAAATAAAAGTATTGCGAATCCACAAGCCAAAAGGACTGCCTTCTAGCCATTGACTGTTAAGATAATACACAGTTAATACGACAAGAGTTCTGGAAATGCTGGCAGTTCACGATTTCCTGTGGCGTCCTCCAAGTAAACCCTGCATTCAAACAAACAAGTCAACCCTGTCTTCCTGATAATCGTTGTTTTGCCACCGCCGATGCTTGACAACAACGAAAATAATCCTCGATAATCGACAAGAAACAAGCGGAGATAATCATCAAACAAAGGAGGCAGTAGGATGTTTGGTTTTACACGAATGCCAGCCATGGGGGGAAAAGTCATACCTTTCCATGTTGCCATGACAACGCTGATAACATTACAGAAGAGCGGTCGCTGAAGAATATGTCAAAAAGAAGTCACTTGTTTTGTTCATTAATGAAGAGTTGCAAACTCAGCGAAGCAAACAGTTTACCCGGCATTACCGACACGATAATGATGTTTGTCATTCAACATCCCCTCTAAAGCCTGCTTAATCTGTTCTGTCGGCAACAATATGGTCGTGTGTTACGCCTGTGCAATATGCACTTTCCCAGTAAGGTAACAGGAACTTTAAAGAGTGCAGGAAACTTTTCCCACTTTTCTGTAGTCATGTTTTATTAAGTAATAACTGGATAATGTGCGGATTTGCTCCATTAACGAACATAAGTAATTAAATTACCGCTCTCATTCCCAAAAAAGTCTGAGGTTCATCAAACTGCTTGCGAATAGATAGGTGAAAAAATCCTGGAATACTGCCTGCAAAGGGTATGTGCTTCACTGTACCCGCCAGCACGCGCACACACACACAAAAGACGCACACGCACTCACACACGCACGTACGTACGCATATGCACGCGTGCGCGCGCGCTCTCTCGCAGGGACACATAATTGACTTCGAAATTTTTCAGGAACGTCTTCCAATATTCCAGTTAATCACTTTTTGTCTGCAGGTCCTAATTATCTGACCGAACACATTTAGACTAGTTGGCGTGCTACGGGAGAGCAGCATACTGTCTGCTAGTCTGTCTTAACTTGCAAACATTAATTAGACAAGCAATCTTGCAGCAGTTTGTAATGTCGGGTATGAAAACCATCCTTCCGCATGAACCAACGACAAAACGCGATCAAAGAGAAAACTTTCGATTTTATTTTACAAATTCTGTCAAGGTAATCATTCACATTGAAACAATCATTTCGCCCGACTGCACACTGTTGTTGATAAAATAGTCGTAAACCTAACTCTCAGGCAGTAAAAACGAGTTTTGTGTAATTATTACAGGTTTTCAATAGGAAGCTCATAGTTTACATAAACAAAACATCAAACTTAATTTTATAGAAATAAGTTACGATTTAATAAGCGTTTGAATGGGGTTTTATTTTCCAGCAGAAAATTGTTCATACATTTCATATCATTAGTAGACCCTAAGGGCACGTTTGTGTGTGAATAAGGAGACATGGACATGCGATGACAAGAACATCGTCCATGGCCTTGATTATCAACTGGAGTTGTAACTGTCCTGAGTGGCTTGTAAATGGAGTGTTTTGTGGGTATTGTTGGTGTTACAGGACACAGCTCTTGCTAATCTTTTTCATGTGATGGATAAAAGGGGCACAACGAAACGATGCATTGTCACGAAACAGTTCTGTTTTAAAAGGTGACAGGGAGAGCATTGCATTAAAAAACAGTAACATACTACACGGCATAGTGCGTGCACAGACAAACATAAACATCCTGAAACAAGCCGAGACTCCGTGTTTCGTGAAAGGGATAAATTGATTGGAGACATATGATATCACCACACACACACACACGCGCGCGCGCTCACACACACACACACTTTATTTTTCTGCCGTATCTAACCTTGAACTAATTTTGTTGACAAACATTTCTCCAAAGAACAGTGGCGTAGAGGGTGGGGGGCAAACTCCATGGTAACAGTGAACGATGTTCACATTCTTACCTCCACGGTATCTTTTATGAGGCGGCTGCTGCCCCCCTCCCTCATCACCTGGTTGCTAGTTTCAATCTAAAAACACAGCACAAAGTAATAAAGCAAGTTGGAGAAATGGTGAGATTTTTAACTGCAACCGTTTGTATAAAAGATTTTGTACAGTAACAGTGTATGTGAATGATTTTGAACAGTAACAGTTTGCATGAAAGAAAGAAAACTTGACATGCAAGCTGGATTTACTGGAACTATTCTCAAAGCAAGGACTAACCTGTTTACAATGCACACGCAGGCCAAGTCGTTTATTTATATGTAATTTATTTCCGGGTCAGACACAGACGGGCAAACAATCTTAACAATTTTAAACCTGATGACAGGCGTGTTTGGTCTCCATATCTAGTTCCGCCTGTGACAAAGAGAGCACACATCTTTTGTGACAAAGGAAATAGTGAAGACTGTGTGGTTCTGTTGGAGAGAAGTTGATGAAACAGGTATGAGAGTCTTTGTTTCACAGGTGAAAACGTAGACTACTAAGGTGTTGATGTGCAGATCACATGAGGAGGACGAGAAAAATACTGTGGCTGTCTGTGAGTGTAAGGACTGCACAACATCAGACTGCAAGTGTTTCAAAATGTTTACTGCAAGACAAGAGAGGCTGCTAGCATTTTGTGAGACCTCCTGATGCCTGGGACTCAACAGACATATCTAGCAATTAATTAATGTACTCTGTAAAAATATGGACACAGTCTTGACAAGTACTCTCTGAATATCACCTGCTTAGGCTGTAGGTAGATGATTAACATCCAACGGATAATATTACAAGTTGCAAGAGGAAAATATGAAAAGTTTCCTGATGTGACTTTATGTCGAGAGAGCTATTCCAAAAATTCTTGATCTTATTCATTTGCTGTTTAATTGTGGGTTTTTTTTCAATTTATTTCAGCGTAAGGACTATGCATAGACAGACCAACAGGTGGGCCAGCTACTACTTACTCAATTTGCACTAGTTCAGGTGGGAAATGGATATCACACCGGGAAGGTAAGTCTGTTTTTCTTGTTGGTTTCTAAACATTAAGAGAAAACATTTCTCAGAAGAAGTTATAGCGTGTATACTTTTGTCTGAAACAGTTTCTACTTGGCAATGAATATGGTAGTAGATTGTACTGGAGGCTTTTTATACACGCTAACTTACGTATGAAAATAAAACTACGAACTAAGTTTGTTTTATTTCTTAGTGATAATCTCTTGCCTATTCGATTCACTCAAAGTGAGATTGAGATTAAACAGCAAGTACGAAATGTGACAAATGAGTCTGTCTATTGATATACATTTTACCGTTATTTTTTTTTTTTGTTTTCTTCTGTTGTTGTTGTTGTTGTTGTTGTTGTTGTTGTTGTTGTTGTTGTTGTTGGCGACAGTGTGACGAATCAGAAGAGTGGACACACTATCCACAAAAATATTCAACTAAGTAGAAGGGAGGTGACTAAGATCGCACTTCTAACCTGTTTCCTTGCCTTTTGCTCTGAGCGGGGAAAATCCGGAGTGGGAGGATGTCCGCTTGCAGCTAACTTTTCAAAAATTTATTAATATCGTATTGAAAAAATATATATATACACACCACATAGACAAGGTAACGTGTTACGTGACAGCGGTGTATTGTCTTCTAACCTATCTTCACCTGCAAGCACTTTCAGTAAAAAGTAACTGACTTTATAAAAAAAAAAAAAAAAAAAAAAAAAAAAAAAAAAAAAAAAAACAAATAGCGATTTGAATTTGTTAACACCTCGAATACGATCTCACGGCAAATTAATTAAGGTGGTGTCCCAACAACATGGCAGACTTCACTGATGTCCTGTTCTGTGACATGACATTTATTTTTCACACCTAGTCAGAATATTATCTCACGTGTCTTACTAACAAACAATTCTGACTTGCTCCAGTCTGACAGTCGCTGTGCTCGGCATCTTGGCGCTTCTCTTTCACCCAACATTCTGCCAAGATCAACTGACGGTCATCACTGGTGACGTCACTTTTGGCGGCCTCTTGGCCGTCAACGAGCTGGAAAATGGCGCCTGCGGTAAATTCAGCCCGCAATCAATTCAGGAAGTCGTCGCAGTCACGTGGTTTCTGCAATCACTCAACAACAGGAACTACATTCCTGGGGTCAAAATAGGTCAGCAGTGTTTTCTGTCGTCATGCTCGTGTAAACAAGACCCGCTGATACATTAGCGGGCTGAGTGTTTACAAAGAGCAAGGTTTAAGTGTCATAAGATATTTTTCTACTTTTTAATCCTATTTTGAAAGGAATGGAGGTGAAGATAAGCAAGGTATTTTTTTAAAAAAAACTATTTAAACAGTTTGAGCAATATAGCATTAGCAATGTTCAAAACATTGTTAATATTAAGATACAGCTTTACCATCAAGACTCTCTCGAAAAAGGTATTGAAAAATTAATAAAAGCATTTTCTACGATATTCATATTTTTAAGTTGTGTATTTATATTTTTAAGATTATAAATATCACACAAACCATTCACAGCACATAAAATTTCAAAAATCGGTTTTATGATGAAGCTTGATTTTATTTTATTTTGCCTCTCTCATCTTTGACGCCATAGTTAGTGTTTAATCTTGGCACAAATTTTAGTGGTGACACTTGATTCCTTTATTATTAAAAGTGTTTCATTCTATTTTCGAGATAGCTTCTCAGCCCATTTATCTCTTGTCATTGTCTGCAAGGTTTCGACGTTTTCCGGACATGCGCAATTACTGAGAGATCGGTCGATGGGGCTTTGAAACTCGTTACTGACTACAGAGTTGGAGATGCAGTCAGTCCCCCTAAAATTTTGTTTGGTAATGTTTTGTTTTATATTTATACTTTATAGTTATAAATATCACATAATATAGACTTTATATTCTTAATGAACTCGGTATGAAAATTGTGATGAGCACCAGCTGTAACATCCTCTCCATTGGATAGAATGTTAGTATGCCGGTCCTCGGGTAGTTTTGTTTGCTTGCATCATCATCATCAATCATCATCAATCATCCATCCATCAATCATCATCAGCATCATCATCAGCATTATCATCATCAGCAATCATCATCATCATCATCATCATCATCATCATCATCATCATCATCATCATCGAACAGCGCATTTTCTATTATGGGGAAAAGGTAAATTAGTTGTGCAGGAAAGACGACAAATAAACTGACGGTTAATTTTTTAACGAAGAAATGCAAGCAACAACAAACATGAAGGAAGAGCCACACTCTCACACACACAAATCGATAACGAGATTGATTTCTGTTCTATCAACATTCTTATTCGATCGCGGAGCCTTTTGATTAACCATAGCTGTACGAACCTAACTGCAACACAATACGCAAATTGGCAAAAGTATTTTTGTAACAACAATTAGCTGGCATCCATGCGTCACTGTCTGTCGCAAAGAATATAAAGAGAGCGAAAAAAAGAGAAACTCTCTCACCCAATCTCCTATATTTTCTTTGACAAATGCACACACAAACATGTAAATAAATAATTATTGCAATTTTCTCAGGTCTGCTAGGACCAGATGGCACTGAAAGCGCAATGTACACGTCAAGATGGCTGAGTTCTCTTCCCCACAACAAGCGCCTCTTGCAGGTCAGCGGCTCAGCCACGGGTATGGAGCTTAGCAACAACTCTCTCTACCCCAACTTCTTTCGAGTGATTCCATCCGACAGCACCCAAGTCAAGGTAGGATCCAGCTGTTGTCATGTAAGAGTAAGTTCTTCAACGGTTCATTGATCTTACATGTAACTGAGTCAGCTAAGTTTTTGGGTTGTCCATATAACAAGCAAATACTTGGATTGTTAAATTCGGATTAAGGTAAAGGTCATCCCCTAACCTTTTCAGGTCGTTGTGTTTTGCAGATGTAGTCATTACATCGATAGTATATTTCCATGCAAGACTGGTAGTTACTCTTTGAATTTGTTTCCAAGGTGCTGGAACAGCTGCTTGTACAGCTGGGATGGAATGTGATTGCTATTGCCTACGACGACGACAACTATGGGCGCTCTGTGGCAGAAGAACTACGGCGACTGGCAAAGAACAGAACTATTTGTGTACCTGTGTACGTCAGTCTGCCTGTTGACAGCGGGTCAGCTGCGTTTGAGGCCATGGCTATGAAAATTATTGAAGAAGTATGTCTTTGGTCTTCAATGGATCAATATTTTTATTTCAAACAAAAGTAATTCCCTTTGTGATAAAAGTAAGAAATTATATTTTTTGAAACAAGGATAATATTTGAAAATTATAAGTAAATAAGTATGTCCTAAAGTGTTCATTGTATTTGCAGTACCATCCAGAAAACAGAATTTACTAAATTTGTAAATAATATTTCAATAAATAAATAGATGTCTAATTATGCTGAACAGTTGTCAAGTACTCAGAATGGCCTTGTACGTGGCATCGTTATTGTGGCAAGTTCCTCCAGTCTGCGCAGGCTGATAGAGAAGCTGGGCGACCACGCAAACTACGTCAGCCTTGTCCTCGGAGAAGCTGTGGGGCTTCAGCAGACAAATTTACAATCCACCACGGGTAGAATCGTACCCATCACACGTGGGGCGCTCGTGACGTCGCCGCCTTATTTCCCGTTGCCCGAATTTCAGTCATTTTGGAACGACCTTTGGACAAATCAAACACTTTTCACTGATTATGCAAGAAAAATTCCTTGGCTGGCGGGATTGTTTCAGCAGGTGGCTCAGTGTGAGCTCACACAGTCTGGCTGCTGGGATAGGAGAAGGCAGGATGTCAACAGCGTGGAGAAGACTGTGAGTCTGTACACGGGGTATCACTTGAAAGCAGCGGCTGTTCTGGCAGCTTTCTTGAAGCAACAACACACGGCAAGGTGTTCAGGTTCAAATACCTCCTTGTGCCAAGATTTGATTAAGCTGATATCAGATCGTACCTCCCTACTGCAAACGTTGAATGACTCTGTCATTTTACTTAGCGAGTTCAGGAATGAGATTTCAGAATTTGCCAATGTTACAGTTACATTCGATGAAAATGGGGATATCAATTATCGGGACAAAAACTATGCTGTCTACAATGTTCAGGTCGACAACAACAGCGGCTTAATTTTCAAACAGGTATGCATCACCCCCGACACACACCATTCATTAATTAATCTACTACAGTCCTACTTCGCTGTATATTTTACACTTTCTCACCTCAGAACCACTTTGCTACATTTTATAGTGTATATAACAGCAGTGTAGATGGAAACCTTCTAGAGCAGTAGTTATGAAGCTCGAGTAAGTCGTCTCCCCAGGACAAAATTGAAAACTCAAGGAAAAGCATATTGTCTTGAAGTTATAGTCTCGAGACCCAGTGGGTACTACTTCATGTTTATTTTTTACCCCAGGACATCTTTGCCACTGCTTTATAACTACTACTCCAGGGGAAAAGAACAGTCTATATTCCATCCCTTAAGTGTGTAGTCTTCCTTAGGAATTCAAGCGATGATTGTTGCAATTTGTGGTTGCTTCAAACAAACCTTTCAAGAATAAAATCTTCCCTGTAGGGATCGCTTACACATTGTTGTTTCAATGTTATTATCTTGAAATGATAAGCGTCTGACATGTCAAAGTTCAACTGCCAGTTAGTATCATCCTCCCACCAGTCTGTAAATATCACTTGTCTTTCTGCAGGTAGCGACATACGCAGACGACAAGCTAACGATCAGCGAGTCTGACACAGTTTTCTACACTGAAGCTGGGTCACCTTTGACCTGGGCACAACGACCGCTCGCTCAGTGTGACGTCAACCACGACTGTCTTCAGTGCGTCAATGACGTTGCTAATGACGTCGTCTTCATGGAAGGAGATTTTTATATCGTTGGCATTCTGCCAATACATGAGAAAAGCACTCAGTCGTCGCTGAAATGCCACAGGATCAAAACCATCACAGGCGCGGACTTAGCAGAGTCCTTGGTGTTTGCAGTGAAACAAATAAACAAAAAGGAAGGAATGTTTAAGGTGAGGAGACGCGTGTTTTCCAGATTATCATGCTTTTCAAACCGATTTTTTCTTTGATTCCTTTACTTTAGTCCTCATTTCCTTTATTTACAGTATTTTGGAAAAGTAAACTTAATCTAAAGCTTCAATTCTTGCTTAGGATACAACAATGGCGACAGCCATTCTGTGAACGATTGGATTGTTTAACAATGATCTTCTCAAACTTGTAAACATCCTGTGAAAACAAATCTGAATTATTACATAACTTTTGGTAAGGGGTTAAAGTAATAGGGCTGTCAGACTCTCAAGGCTTCTTTCTCCTTTCTCTCTTCAACCAGATAAAAAAAAAACTGTTTCTGAATGCTGCTTTCAATCCATCATTTGTTTGTGTGAATGCAGGACATCTTGCCAAATCGTAGGATTGGCCTGCTCTTGATCAACTCCTGCAGTAGTCCACTGCTTGTCCGACAGCGTCTTCTGGACCTGCACTCGGGTCGTTTGGTGCTGCCGGACAACAGCAACCGCAACAGCAGCTTTTTGCTCGCGAATATTATGGGATACGTAGGCGCCTTTTTCAGTGGCGACAGCATGGCGGCAGCAGACACCTTGAACGACGTTGGGAGACCGTTTGTACAGGTGTGACTTCATTTTGCGTTTCTGATTTATAGTATTACCATCAGAAGTATTTCTTTAATTTTCCTTTCTGTGCGTTTCGGTGCTTATAAAAGTACAAAGTGTCATAATATAAGTCTAATAATCTCTATCAGTTTGTTTATCTCTTTATGAGTCATGTTCTTTCCCTTTTCCTGCACTTACATGTCTATTCCTCTTTTGTAAAATCGTTGACTGTATGTTGTAACAAATGTTTCCTATCTGAAAGTCTGCAGAAAGAGAATCGTTTCTTGGTGTTTTGCTAGAAGCGTTCATGGACGTCTTATCAAATTTGCTAGCAAAAAAGAATTCATTTCTTAACTAGATATAACTTTGTGCAGGTGAGTGCTGGCTCCACGTCTCCTTACCTCAGTGACAGAATAAAATATCCTTACTTCATGCGTCTGGTGCCATCAGACAACGTGCAGGCGCAGATCCTTCTGGACTTAGCGGTGAAACTAAACTCCAATTATATCCAGATTATTTACGACCAGACGACGGAGTACGCCAAGGGACTCGTGCAGAAGGTTGAAGAAACGTTGGCACAGAACTACGCCAACGTCTGCATCGCTCAGAAAATCGCCATCACTCCTAGGAGGGAGGTCAGCGAGTACAAGTGGATCAAGGACGAGCTCCGTAAGAAGAGTTCTGCCAAGCTGGTCATTGTCGTCCTGTATGACGTAGATATTGCAAAGGTCATGGACGCCATCCTTCCTGACCTCACACCTGATGACAATTTCCTGTTTCTGGGCACTGATTCGTGGGGGAGACACCAAAACCTCATCGAAGGCAAGATTAAATTAGAAGGTTCTCTTGTCCTGACGCAAGAAGTTTCAAACGACTTGTCCTTTGCGTCTTATTTTAAGTCAGTGAACCTCACACAAACAGAAAATATTTGGCTCAGATACTTCTTGGAGGCTAGAAAAAACTGTTACTTCGACAAAAGCTTTGAAAGAAAAGGTAAAACAGGACTTTGTCCTGCCGATGTAGCCGCTGATTATGTTCAAGATCCCATCGCTTCACTTCACATCCAAGCTGTGAATGCCCTCGTACTGGGCTTCAACGCAACCTTAAAGCAGCTATGTGGACCTGTTACAAATCAGTTGTGCAGTGCTTTGACCTCGGAGGAGCTTGTCAAGGCGTTAAAGAAGATTCGTCTGGATCTTTACAACAAAGGGGAGCGCGCGGAGGTGTTTGATGACAACGGAGATGGGCTGGTGGGCTTCACGGTCCTGCAGGTGACACGAGACAGGACGTCTGTAGTGGATGCTGTGGAGTACAGGGAAGTACGTTTTCTGCTATTTTTTAATATTTGGCTATTTCAGCAAATTTAAACTATTTATATCGGTGACTGTCTCCTAACTCACTGGCATCAACCACTTCCAACAAAGGTCGTTTGCTTGACGTTTAAATCAGTGAAGCGCAATAGCTGAATAAATATCTTACCAAAGACGTACACTAGCAGTCCCTCTGTTCCCCTAGTAATATCTGTCAAAGAGCTCTCTACCATCGTTTGAGAGTGTCTCATTAAGATTTAAAGTATTTACTTCTTGTCTTTGTATAATCAAAGTAGCAGGTAAACAATAATTAGACAGAGGTAGCAGAAGGCCATAGTCCTGCTTGTTCAGGATTCCCATTTGACAAGCAGCTTGTCTGCTTAATGTCCTCACAAGAAATCTTTCAGTCTAATAAATTTGCTGTTCTACTTTCGATCAACCTTTTCTATTTTAATCATGATTATTAAGCTAACTATGTTAAATATTTATTCAGGTCGGGTCATGGACTCATCAAACACTCATCTTAGACGAAAGGAAACTAACTCCACCTGGTGGTGAAAAGTTTTCTTCGGTTTGTCCGAATCAGCTCGAATGCAGCGCGTGTTTCAAAAGAACTGAACAAACGCAGTCTACGGCTGCTAGGTAGTCCAGTTTCTTATTTCTTCGGTCGGATCATAACATCATCATCATAACATCATCACGACATCATTCTTTTTTTTTTCTACTGCTCTCGTCAAGTACTTACTACATCCACGTGCGCCATTGTACTGTATACTTGTTCATAGTCTAACTTTTCTTTTCAAGCACCAATGATGACAACACCAACACACCGGTGATCTTAGGGGTCAGTCTTGCCTTTGTCGCCATTGTCATCGTTCTTCTTGTCTTCGTCATTTATCTCTGGCGTCGCTTGAAGTTGAAAGGTTTGTATCATTTTGTTAATTTTTTCTTAACACTAATTTACAAACGATAGCCTAAATAAAATGCCTTCTTTAAAATGTAAAACAGGAACACATTTTTGTTGACAGTGAGAATTATATATTTTTTTTTTTTTCAAAAATGGTAAACATCAGGTAGGGAAGGAAGGACCATCAGATACATGACAGGAGTTGGAGGCTGTGGCATCTCTACTCAGCTGTCAACCTCTTCCGGGTCAGGTCACAACTCAGGTGAGGCAGAGTCATCTGAACACTACGATTATCTCAGAAACTCAGAAGCTCGAGGATATTCTAATGTTCCATGTCTTGCTGCTGGAGACAAGCCTGCCGTTAGCTGTGAGACGAACCTCCCACCTCCAGTCTGCAAAGTTTCGGCTCAGAAAGAAAGTTCGGGATACCTTACTCCTAATTACTAAAGTTTTTTAGTGGCAAAATAGAAGTAATTTTTTTCAGACTTATAACACACTTCTTTATGTTGTCCTTTCGTATCTCGCTCGTAGCTGGGCTATGTATTATTGTTTGAAATCATCGAAATAAAAGGTTTAATTCTCTGTTGCTGGCTATTCAATACTGCCAAATGAGACTTTGTGGTCTAATATAAAAAGTAAAAATGCAATAAATATTATTGCATCCTGTAAAGTATATTTTCTGATTATTGTTTTTTGCATATTTTGCGCATTGTTTTGATCACTCAGTTGACTGATTTGTGTTATCTGATGATCCTTTTGTACAGTTTTTCTAAACTTTTAAAAAAGAATTATTTTCATGAGTAGTTTATTCTGACCAGGTATTGTTTCGTGCTCAAGATAAACACTAGGATCTTAATACCTCATAATTTTTTTATTTAGTTAGTCTTTTCTTAAATCATCGACGTTAAACCAGAAAACGTGTTATTGTTATTGAAACCCAAATTACTTAATAAAATCAGTTCTTGCTTATTTTCGGAGAGGCGGTCCGGTGGTGCAACGGTTAGCGCCTGTCACCAAAACAGTGAAGGTTGGCTGTCCTGGGTTCAGCTCTCGTTTCGGGCACGCTGTTCTTTCTCTGCACGTGGCATCTGTTTACAGGGCTGGCTGTCTTGCCGTGATGTAGCCTTGGTTGCTGGCTCGGCGTGAAACACTAATCCCCCCCCCCTCTTGCTTATTTTCGGACCAGGAGAAAATAAAGACAAGCTTTAGATTTCATAGGATGACCTTTGTTTTAAGATTTATTTTAAAATAAGTGTCTGACTGTAACATTTCTGTGTGTATGAAGCAAATGTTTCTAACTTTTACACTAATGTGCAAGTTGGAAACAATTCACCATAAATTTAATCATTTTGAAAAATTGTAGTTGTAAAGTAATAAATATTTTTGAACAAAGGTTTCAGTAAAGATTTTTCACACATGATCAAATTTTCATCTTTCTTTGTGAATGATAGTTTTAGATGCATACCCTATTTGGTTTTGGGGAGGAAGTGTTGGTGGTGTTTTTAGTTTTTGTTTATATTTTATATTTTTAATGTTATTTCTTGTTGTGTACCATACTTTAACTTTCCAATCGTGAAAGCGGAAACTGAATGTTGAATGTTTGATTGATAGTATCTTTTCTCCCCTCTCTCTCTCTTTGTCTCTCCTCCTCTCTCTCTCTCACACACACACATAACATGTTTGATTAGATTGCCTAACCGTACAAGGGATATTTTGTGGCCTTAAACCATTTTCCCTTATTACAGTAAGAGTAGCAGTTTATGTCTTCAATATTTTGTCTAATGTTTGTAGCGGATTGATTGATTTTCTGTGTTTTCAATAATCTTTCATGGTCTTGGTAGAAAGATGTACAGATAATCGATCGATTATTCTTTTGGTGAAAACAAATCGATTGTTTATAGATTTGTATCTGATTTTTTTTTTTTTTCGTTTGCCAACAAGATTCCATAAGTAGGTTAATGCTGGTTTACCCTGCTCTAGTAAAGTTTATGTGCTGGCAGGTAAGTAAAGTTCAATAACCAAAGGGACACCACTCGCTGCCATGCAGTTTATAGTAACGTAGCTCACCAGGTGCTCTCCCTTGCATCAGAGATGCATCGAAAATACCCTTTCTCTCGTGATCTGAATCTCCTACAGCGACTCTGTATGACAACTTGTGCCTTCATTACTCATGGGGCAACAGATTTTTCAAAGTATCCAGAGCTTAGTGGCCGAACAGACGGTATTTGCGACTAGGTGACCTCGTCTATAGTTTGCAGGTCATCTGTAACCTTTACAAGGAAACGATTCTTAGTCACAGATGTCATTTTATGCTAACTTTCCCATCTTCACATGTTCGCTTTCTCCTGTTGACTTTATTCTAACTTTCTGGCTTTGATCTATGTGACTGTGTTTGTTAACAAATCTTAATTTACTGCACAAAGAGTATAACAGTTTAATGTCGTTTATAGCAGCTTGTGCTATTATTTTATAATTGTAATGTGTGATGGAACAAGTTTGGATTGGTGCATAATCCTCTTGCATTGCTGTGTAATATATTGTACACTGTTCTGTACATGACCGAACTTTTTTTACCGTGACTTTATCGCTGACATCGGCTGCCTGATTTTTGGTTGAAGTTTATTCAGGATCCGGACCTGCAAGAGCGATTTTAATGAGATTTATTGAATCACTGGACACTGGCTATTTGCTGAGTAAGTTTGATGGCTACTATGTTAGCGTGCAGGGACCATAGGTAGGGGATGAACGTCCCACCTAGCGTCCAGTGGAATAACAGGAACGACAACGCGTAGTTAACTATGACTGACAGAATTGTCGCCCCTATACCGACGAATGCAGTTTGCTATCCATGTAGTCTTGTTTCCCTCCACTTTGCTTTCACACACAGACACAGTCATTTATATAAAACAAAAGAACATTCATTATATTCAGAGAAGTTTGTTTCCTAATTTCAATGCAGAAAGCGAGGTGATTGGCGAAGATTTGGTATGCATTCGTTCTGGGGTGGATTCAATTAAAATAAAGTCTAACCGTAAACACCAGTTCATGCTCTTCTTACTTAATTCGTGATACTTGAAACAAGTCATTTGTCCTTGATGGTCATTCACATTTTCTCCACCATGCCCAGTTCACAAAATGTCAGTTTATTTATAAACTATTTCCTTCCGGGTGCAGAGGAGACGAGGGTAAACCAGCCTCGACAGCATTTTGCGGGTAATCACTAGGAAGCTTGCTAACCGGGTGCGTAGCTTGTTTCACCTGTGTGAGGAAAACAGCGAAGGTGAGGAGACTTGATCGTTGTCATTCTGGTTAATCAAAGGATGGCTGGTCATTTACATTGATGTTACAGGTACGAGTGAGATTATTCATTCGTTTTATTCAATGGACATAAGATATTCATAGATTAATTAACACAGTATATAAGACACTTAACAGAAACTTAAAGAAACTACATGTAAATGTGCGACGAAACTGTAGTTGATTAAAAATATAAAAGAGATGTTTGAAGTGTTCGCTAGATGTCGCTTGTTGTAAGATTTTCTCGTTATCATGGCAATATACCTCAGTAATTAAGGCCAGCTAACAGACGAAAAAATTAAAAATTACAAAACTAAAACATAAAAATATCAAGAGGATTAATGATGTGACTTCAGAAGAACTGTTTTTCAACAAACGGCCTAAAATGTAGACATTTGTAATGCTGACATTTTTTTTATTCAATTTTATTGCAGTTCACAGCTTAGAGCAAAAGGCCTTTAGTCACCTAGTCCATCGGTGAAGCAAACAACTTGTCTAATTTGCACTCGATTAAAAAAATGGACAGGGTATTTTCAAGGTGAGAATTTCGTTCTCAAAATTGTCATGTCAAATTTATCTTCTTAACATAAAACGTTATAGCATTGATAGTTGCCTTAGAAACACTTTTATCAGCCAGCAACCATGAACTAGACACTTTAGTTGAGACTATTTTTTACACTGGCTAAAAACAGTGTGTGTGTGTTAGCAATGTTTTTGTTTTTTTTTCTCTTGTTTATTTCTGTTTACCTTACTGTCATACAGACAGCCATACAAGTGTCTATGATAATATCATTTTCTCAGTTTTATCTTCGTTAACGCAAGCATGTCTTGCTGTCAGTCTGAATGAGTGACTGGGTCTTGAAGATACCGCTATCTGTGTTCGTTTCCGCTGTCTTTATCTTCATAGTAATGTCCTTCATTTCAAACACTTATAAGAGGAAAAAGAAGTGCAACCAGTCGTTGAAGTTGACACGTTTCTATAACTCTCTCAGATACCCACCCACGCGATAAGAGTGACAACAAAACCGGACACATCTGCTCCAGTCTTCTTGTTTTCTGAGCTTTCTTTAAACTATAAAAATCCTCATTCTTGTTTGTTTTGTTATTATTGTGTTGTTTTGTTTGTTTGTTTGCTTGTTTGTTTTTTTGTTGTTTTAGTTGGTTGGTTTTATTTTACTTTTTCATAGATTGATGTCATTTTTTTATACAATTATGCAAGGAAACACTGTTTATGTACTTGGGTTTTTTTTTCAAAGTAACGAATATTCCTTTCTTAGAAAAGAAAATTTGTATTTAAGAGCAGACCTGAAGTTTTAAAATCTTCGAACATCTTCATATCGTTCTTGTGATCTGTTGATTACCACAACAGTTCTGTGACATGACATTTGTTTACCAAGACGCGACAACAAATATCGCATCTTTTGAACTAAAAATATTTTGACTTTTTTCAGCCTGACGGTGTTTGCTGGGATACTAGCCCTTGTCTTCCGGTCAACCTGCTGCCAAGATCAGCTGACGACGATCATTCCTGGTGACGTCATTTTTGGCGGTCTCTTTGACGTCAACGAGCTGGAAAATGGCGCCTGCGGTAAATTTAGCCCTGAACTGATCCACGAAGTCGTCGCAGTCACGTGGTTTCTGCAATCTCTCAACAACAGGAACTACATTCCTGGGGTCAAAATAGGTCAGCACCCTTTCGAGATGTTATAAGCGGAACACAATTGTACACTCTTTTGTTGTTTGTTTACAGAGGTCTAGATATGGTCAACGATTGTGTCATAGTCTATTTTGGGGACAAAGGGAGTTTAGTCGCCTTATTAAAAAAATGTCTTTTTTAAAATGTTAAAATAGCTTTCTCAAGCGGCAAAGTTTAACAAATGTAGAAGTCTAATGTTAGGAGAAAATGGCGAGTCGTAGTAGTAATAGTAATAATAATGACAAAAATAACAACAGTAACAGTAAGTGGTGTAGCGGCCAAGGATTCTTCCCTACAGTGAGAATCGGTCTTCACGTGTTCCTTTAACTTCTTTGTGATATCTGTTCTCATTGTTGCATTTGCTGCACGAGTCTGTGTGCCAATGATTTAGAAAAAAATGAGGGACGAATGTGAGTGTACAAGACATTGTAAAGTGTATTTGCTGCCTGACTCGTATTTGTGGTCGTGTACGAAATGGTATAGGCACTTTATAAACAATTTATTTACTCCATTCAAGATTTGCACCACCTGGGGCATACGACGAATGATCTTCTCTCTTTAACTTTGTAAACGTTCTAACAGACATGTGAAACTTTAAGTTTATCAAAGATATAAAAGTATTATTTATAATCAAATGAATACCGTTTAGTTTCTATTTAGCGAACATGTTCTTCTACCCATTTGCTCCCCATTCTTCTATAGGTTTCGACGTTTTCCGAACATGTTCAACTATTGAGCGTTCGCTTGATGGAGCTTTGAGACTTCTAACCAGATACAGAGTTGAAGAAACTACCAGTTCCACTACAGTTTTGTTTGGTAAAGCTGATGAACTTTATTTGTTAATAAAACCCTTTCTTATTTACTTATTTAGGTACTGGTGATGAATATTTTAAATATTGTAACTTTTATTTTGTTACAAAACATTAGTTTAGCGATGAACAATTATTTTATTCTGTGCTAATTAATGAACGTCACGTTTGCTGATAAATAATTGTATTTTACTCTCTCAAGGATTGCTGGGACCAGAGAGGACGGAAGGCGTGAAGATTGTTTCAAGATGGCTAAGTTCTCTCCCCGACAACAAGAGCCTCTTACAAATCAGTGGCTCAGCTACGGGTATGGGACTTAGCAGTCACTTAAAGTACCCGAACTTCTTTCGAGTGATTCCCTCCGACAGTATTCAAGTCAAGGTAAGACCTGACTACTACTCGACAGTATCAAAATCAACGTAGGGCTCAACTGCTTTCGTGTAGCTGGATCCACTTGTTTTGTCTAGTTATAATCAGATTAAAATGTTGTATTTCTCTGCTTCAATTAAATTTTGATACTTTACCTTTTTCGTATATACATAAAAGGAAGAAAGACTCGGAGGAAATTTTAAAAAAAAACTTATCAGATCGTGACTTTTCCCACTCTGTATTTGAAATGGGATATTTGATAGAAAATTTTTGACATCGTGTGAAACTGGCTTGTCAGGTGCTGGAACAGTTGCTTGTACAGCTGGGATGGAATTACATTGCCATTGCCTACGACGACGACAACTATGGGCGCTCTGTGGCAGAAGAACTACGGCGCCTGGCAAAAGAGAGAGACATCTGTATACCTGTGTACGTCAGTCTGCCAATTGACATCCAGTCCGACACATTTGACTCCACGGCTATAGAACTCGTTAATCAAGTATGTCTTCATTCATTTGCTTAATGAAACACTTTTCTGAGCATACAAACATCGTAATTTATGATAAACAAGGGAGAACTTTTATGGAAACTTCGCAAGCAGACTTAAGAAGCAATTTATATATATAGATAGATAATGACCATATTAGAAATGTTTGAGAATTGAATTTGAGGTTAATCAATCAGTCAATCACTCTATTCATCAGATATCAAGTTCTCAGAATGGCCTTGTGCGGGGCATCGTTATTGTGGCAAGCTCCTCTAGTCTGCGCAGGCTAATACAGAAGCTGGGCGACAAGCGTTACGTCAGCCTTGTCCTCGGGGAAGCTGTGGGGTTGCAGCAGACAAATTTACAATCCACCCCGGGTACAATCGTGCCCATCGCACGTGGGGCGCTCGTGACGTCACCGCCTTATTTCCCGTTGCCCGAATTTCAGTCATTCTGGAACGACCTTTGGACACATCAAACACTTTTCACTGATTATGCGAGAAAAATTCCTTGGCTAAAGGAATTGTTTCAGCAGGTGACTCAGTGTGACTTTACTCAGTCTGACTGCTGGGATAGGAGAAGGCAGGATGTCAACAGCGTGAAGAAGACTGTGAGTCTGTACACGGGGTATCACTTGAAAGCAGCGGCAGTCCTGGCAGCTTTCTTTGAACAACTACACAAAGCAAGGTGTTCAGGTTCAAATATTTCATTGTGCACAAATTTGACTGAGTTGATATCAGATAGCAGCCGCTTGCTGACAACATTCCGTACATCACCTTTTTCCCTTAGCGAGTTTAGGACAGAGCTTGCAGAATTTGGCAACATGACAGTCGCATTTGATGAAAACGGAGACATCGTATTAACGGGTGGAGAATCCAACTACACAGTCTACAATGTTCAAGAACATAACGACAAAGACTATGTATTCAAGCAGGTACTGGTTTTACTTCCAACAGGATCTATACAGGGACTTGATATTTTATTTTCCCTTTTTGATTTTATTTTTACAATTTATGTTAGTTTATTTATTGGAAACATTAACTGTAGGTTAACATTTTGCTGCCAGCTCAAGCCAATAACGGATTTCCATTTCCTATAATCGTTTCAACGTGATATTTGTTTTAACCGCTGAAAAGATGAAGTTTCCAACTTCAAAGAATTCATACATCTCCTAGTCTAATACAGGAATCGGAAACAGTTTCACTTAGTAGCTGCCAATTTTATCAGTCTTCCATATCTACATACATCATTTGTCTTTCTGCAGGTTGCGACATACGCAGACAGCAAACTTACGGTCCAAGAGTCTGATGTAGTCTTTTACAGAGAAAACGGAAGTTCTTTGTCCTGGTCACAAAGACTGCCTGCTCAGTGTGACTGCAACACTGACTGTCTTCAGTGCAAGAAAGACGTGTCTGATGAGATCCTCTTCATAAAAGGGGATTTTTATATTGTCGGAATTCTGTCAATACATGAGAAAAATCCCTTGTCATCTCTTACATGCGGCAAGATTAAAACACTTGCAGGCGCGGATTTAGCAGAGTCTGTGGCGTTTGCAGTGAAGGAAATAAACAAAAAAGAAGGAATGTTTGCAGTAAGACATTTTTATTATTTTTAGTGTGACTTGCTTTATAAGCTAGCCCCTTAAAGTTTTCTGAAAGTTCCAGTCTAAGCAGAGATTACTTACGAGGTCGTCTGACATTTCTTAGCAGAATATCAGAGGTGATGTGCAAAGAAGCAAAAGACTGCATTTAAAAGTAAATCCCATTGGCACTGGTTTGTATTTCGTTTTTGTAAATTCAGGACATCTTGCCAGGTCATAAGATTGGACTGCTACTTATCAACTCCTGCAGCAGTCCTCTCGTGGTCCGCCAGAGACTTCTGGACTTGCACACTGGACGTCTGTCCCTGCCTGACCCTAGCCACCTCAACAGCAGCATCTTGCTGTCAAACATTATGGGATACGTGGGCGCTTATTTTAGTGGCGATAGCATTGCGGCGGCAGAAATATTAACAGGCATTGGCAGACCTTTTGTACAGGTACGTCTGTCTTTCAGAGAGCTTTCACATCTTGAGGTGCTAAATGTGATTTCTTTCAACTTTCTGAATTTTCATCAACACAACAATGTCTCATAACATCCGAGTTAATCAGGCTTACTGTCTGTTTAGGTGAGTGCTTCTTCCACTTCTTCTGACCTCAAGGACAGAGTAAAATATCCCTACTTTATGCGTCTGGTTCCAGCGGACGACGTGCAAGCACAGATCCTGCTGGACGTGGCAGTCAAGCTGAACTCTACTTACATCCAGGTCATGTATGACAAGATGGCGGACTACGCCCAAGGACTCGTGCGAAAGCTTGAAGAAGCGTTGACACAGAACTACACCAACATCTGCATCGCTCAGAAAATTGCCGTTACTAGTCGCAGTGATGTCAGCGAATACAAATGGATCAAGGATGAGCTCCGCAAGAAGAGTGCCGCCAAGCTGGTCATCGTCGTGCTCTATGACGTAGACATTGAGAAGGTCATGGACGCCATTCTACCTGACCTCACGTCCAATGACAATTTCCTCTTCCTCGCAAGCGATTCGTGGGGCAAACACCAGGAGTTAATCCAAGGCAAGACCAAGTTGGAAGGGTCGCTGGTCCTTTCACAAGACGTTTTATACAACTCGTCCTTTCACACCTATTTCACGTCTGTGGATCCCACAAAAACAGAGAATGTTTGGCTCAGATACTTCTGGGAGGCCAGGAAAAACTGTTATTTTGACAAAAGTTTTGAAAGGAAAGGCAAGACAGGACTCTGTCCAGAAAATATAGCTTCCGATTATGTCGACGATCCTCTAGCTTCACTTCACATACAAGCCGTGAATGCCCTTGTGCTAGGCTTCAACCAAACTTTGAATAAACTGTGCGGATCAGCTGCAAGGCAGTTGTGCAGTGCTTTTACTTCGGGAGAGCTTGTCAAGACGTTGAAGAACATCCGTCTAGACCTGTACAATAAAGGAGAACTTACACAGGTGTTTGATGACAACGGAGACGGGGTTGTGGGCTTTAAGATTCTACAGGTGACACGAGACAGAACGTCTCCAGTAGATGCTGTGATATACACAGAGGTAAGTTCTTCGCCAGTTACCAAAGATTCAAATAATGTAGCGTGAAAGTCCTTGTCATCTGTCAGTAATTTTCTCCTGACAGCAGTTTCAAATTTCGAGACGATGCGTAGATTTTACTCTACTATATATACTCCAATAGTTTTCTTGATTTTGCGCAACTTTCAAAATCTCTTTACACATAATTTTTTTTTATTCCATAGTAAAAAACGTTGCACGCGCCTTTGGAAACCTTTCGCCAACCACAAAAGACCACGGCTTACATAAGTAGGAAATTTCCTTGACAGGAAGAACATTAAACAAAACAGCAAACTCCAGATTGAAGATATTTGCCAAAATATTAGAGTCTATAGCTTTAGAGTATGATTTGTATTCATAACTTTCAGTAAAATTCGGTAAACATTATGAATTTTTCAATTCAATTTCAATGTCATTTTTATATTGCATATTTTGTAGTATTTATACGTTTATTTACTGTTTCACTCGTCCCAGAATCCGATAAACCATGTCAAATGTTTATTTAGGTTGGATCATGGACAAACCAAAAGCTTTCATTAGACGAAAGCAAGCTAACGCCACCTGGTGGTGAACAGTTTTCAGCGGTCTGCCCGAACCCAGCTGAGTGTAGCGCGTGTTTCAAACAAGCTAAACAAACAGCAGCCATATCTAATGGGTATTTCCATTTCTTATTTCTTTGATAATGTTTCCAATATTTTTATTTTGCGGACTATAGCATTTACCTGAAGGTCCAGAGACCGTATTTATGGATCTTTTTATCTAGTGACTAATGAGCATAGATATTTGGTGATGCTGAGAAGAAATTGTAACGTGACCATTGATTCTTTTCAAATGGATTTGACGTTTGTTTACCAAACAATAATTTATTTGCATGTGTCATGTGTGAACAACTATCAGAACAACATCTGCACATATATGGCTATGAAGATTATCTTTTAGGTAATTTTACATGGCTAATTGGTCCGATGACGTGTTATTAAAGTAATAGTCCAACAAACAGAAGCATCACTTGGATCGAGGGAGACAATTTCATTATATTCTTACTGCTAATGTGATCGTTCCAGCTCTATGACAATGCTATACATCATTGTACTATCTATAAACTATTTTCTGTTCAAGCGACAGTGACGACAACATCACCGTGCCGGTAGTCGTGGGAGTCAGTCTTCCACTTGCCGCTGCTGTCATCGTTCTTATTGTTTTTGTCGTTCACTTCTGGCGTCGCTTGAAGGTAAAAGGTTGGTATCTTTACATTACTGCCTGAGACTGCAGCAATGTTTCTTCTGTAATATCTTTATTTCTTCTATTTATAAATCCATATTTTTCTCCAGTGTTGTCGCTGTACTGCATATTAAGTATAACACAATAACCCTTATTTTGACGTGTGATAACCTTCTCCATATTTATTTTGATGTTTATTGACGAATACCAGGTAGGAGGGGAACAACTATCAGGTTCGTGCCAGGTGCTAGACGCAGTGGTGACAGCACTTTGCACCTGTCCAACTCCTTCGGGTCCTGTCAGGAATCAAACGAGGCCGAACCCTGTGAACACTATGCTTCTCTGGGAAACTCTGCTCAGCTGTGTTCTGGTGATCCTATTCTTGTTCCTGAAGACAAAGCTTCAGTTCATTCTGAGACGAGTCTCCCACCCCCTCTATGTAACGGTACTGTACAGGAAGAATGGGGTGGATACCTTACGCCAGTGTACTAGAGTTTTATAACAGTTAAATATAGATTTTCACAATTTATACATTTTGTTATTTATCTTATCATTTAATAAGATGCTTCACTCATCTTTTTTAAAATATTTGACAACATAATCTTGATTGAAATCACAAAATTCCTTATTCATGTTAAATTTATTTCTGGATTTTAAATTCTGTTTGATAGTAAAAAGGTTCTTTGTGATAATCTAAAGGTACTTAATGATGTCAAATGTATGACAAAACTGTTATTGAAATTCGTTACCTCATCAACCACCAGCTATTTAGCAGACATTTGAAACACGAACACCTCTAATTAATAAAATATTTGCTTTCAAATTTTATTTATTTGTTACTTAATTTAATTTTAGTTTAGTTTTGCAATCAACTACTGCCTGTAACAGATAATCCTGAAGATTTTAAAAGGAGAATAAAGTAGAATACAATGTATAACACTGATGTGTCACACTTTAGCTGTCTATCATTAAAACTTGCTACACTACTTAAAGTACATCTAGTTCCAATGTGAAGTAGTTCATGTTTATTCATGTAGCCCTGAGTAAAATACTTTTCACTTGATTAAATTGTTTGATGTCTTTATGTATATGTAAAAGTGCCAGCTTGCCATTAAATCTGTAACAGGAAGTTGAACATTACAAGAGTAAAGATGTTTTGCCAAGTGCTGACTAACAATAAATGTGTGAGAGAGAGAGAAAATGAAAGAAGGGCGTGGATACTCAGTTTGCCTTACCTTGTAAAAGAAATGAAATATTTTGTTCTAAATAACAACAATAGCACCAACACATGTACCCTTGTGCCTAAGTTTCAAAGACTTTATTAACCAAACAGTTTGAGTGCAATGTAATGGGAATGAGAATAGTCCACATAGATATCATAGCCAGCCTGAAGTTTGACAGCTTTTTATTAGTATGTAGCTATGTCCTTCAATAATTAGACTACTTTTGTAAACTTGATGACTGTGGTGTGGCTCTAACGTGATCCAACCACAAAACAAAGATTTCCGAGCTTCAAAAACTTATGAACACCTCCATTTCAAATTTAGGGTAGAGCTTTACCAGTTTGAACAAGGTCATGAGTGGAGCAGATTGTAACTTTAATTAACTTTGTAATTTTAGCATAGTGTGTTTTACATTCTAAGATACAAGGTGACCATAACAGAACTGTATTTTTGCCGTGTCTCTTCCACCGCTGTTAAGACTAACACTTATCATTATTATGATAGTTGTCTGGTGTTGAGATATGTTGCATTAGGAAACACTGTTCAGAGATTTACACTTTCAATGAACCCTGACAACTGGAAATAATGTTATAAATTATTCAGGTACACGATATTGTCATATGAGGAAAGACGGTAAAGTAAACTGTTTTATTTGTGAAATATTAGTAGTACAGTTTTCGAAAATGGACATGCAAACGGGAGCAATCAAAATAGAAAATAAAAAAAAAGAAAGCAGGTTACATTAAAAACTGAAAACTGATATTCCCAAGATTCAATAAATAAAAAAAACGAGTGTTTCTGTAAGGGTAAGACAATGTGAAGGCATAAAGTCTGATTAGTAATTAGTGCACATGAGTAAAACAAGAAACTGCATCTTCAAAAATTGAAAGACAAAAACATTTCTGAATGAAGATAAAATGTGTTATGCAAACTAAACTTCTACAACAAAAAGTACACGACATGTGACAAAGAACAGTATTAGTAACGCGCAACCAGAAAAAAATTCCAAAGAAAAGTGTAGGCAATGAAACAATATCAGGTAGGAAAATGAAATTCGTCAAATTATTTCTACAACGACATAAAAGAAAACTAAGCAGACTAAACGGAAATAATAAATATACTGTCTGCAGAACAAACAAACAATATATTTCATATATAACTGTTAGATAAAGTACACATTAGCAGCCAACAAATCAACAATTGATCATTATTTTAAAAATAAAATTCATCTTATAATAGGTACAAACTGATCAAATATACTTAAGTTAAAACACAATAAATTAAGTTTAGACTATGGCAATAAAAAGGAATGATGTTTATTAAATACATCTGCCTCATTAAAACAAGATTTAGGCATGGTTATAATATCAAAACAAGTAGTCCTTATGAAATATCAGGAAAATATACTTAAGAATATGACAACTATATTTAATTAACTATATATATATATTGTATATAAAGAGAGATGTAAATTATGCACGTGTCTGTGAAGTGTACTCCACAAATTTGAGCAAACATATCACTTAATGTCGTATTGCTTTGTATAAAATACCAACAAAAGCTAATGTAATAAGCATCACCAGAACAATGCATAGAAAAATATTACAGTCAAACAATACATATATATAATAACATAGTGGAACCAGAAAGCATTTAATGGTTTTACTTTATGAAATTAATTTGTTTAAAATATATGTAAAGAACAGAATAAATAAGATAGAAGGCAGATTAATAATGAATCCAATATATTAAGAAAAATGTTTTACAAGAACTTATAATTTATGGTTGTGCAAATGTATATGAAATCGTGAAGCTTCGTAGTTTTAATGTGAGGCATGAAAACTATGGCATGTTAAAGACACATAATGCAGTATGTAATGTTTTATTGTGTGTGTATTACACTGACGTCATCAGAATATTTTCAAGCTTTGAGCAACGCACAGGTGAGAAACGTGACATTGTACATTTGAAATTTAAATGATGCTTGCACTGAAATGACCCCACAATCTTGTTTTATAAGAAACACTTGATCATCAAAGTATGTAATAATGTGAACATTTGTTGGTAAGAAAAAGGCATAAAATAATATCAAAATTTCATTAGTACAGAAAAAAAATAGCATTTGCATACAGTAATTGTTTACTGAGTAGTAGAATAGAAGTTATTGGATTGATCATTAATTGTATCAGGAAGTATTAATGGCTATAATGACTATAAAACGATCACCATGGGATACACGGTGAAGGTAGTTGGTATTTATATTGATATTGTTATTGATATGTATATATAAGGATCGAGAGAGAGAAACACACACACGTATATTACATTATTTGGTATTAAAAATAAAACATTAATTTAAGATACAAGAAACGCATAAATAAGTGTAAAATGTCTGAATATATCCGTATGTACAGACCTTTTCATGATAATCAGTGAGATTTAAATTCAGTTTAAACTTGTTTGTAGTCCGATTTTTTCCATTGCTTCTTTCTTTAAACAGTCACTTAAGATCCATACTTTCTAAACTATATTTGCTGACATAATGTGAAAACTGAACGATGTACTTTATAAATTAAAACTGAACGTAAAAGAGTTGAAAACTTCATTAAATCTCTGAATAATAAGAAACATTCAAATATGGTTAAAAGCCAGAAACATTTTCTGAAGAATAAAACATAAAAACATTCATCTGTTATTAATAAGTGTAAAACGTGACATACATTTCTCGCAAAGAGTAAATTAACAAATGCTTCTTTTAAACAATGTTACATGCATGTATGTGGAGTATTAATGAATCAGATATTGGCTGGAAATCTGCACTTTGAACATCTACATTTGAACACCTTTGAAAATAAGTTTTCTTTGCAAAAGTGTGAGGGACACTTTTACAAACATTGAAATAAAACATTACTCTATCATAAAATATTTCCAAGAGGTCATCTCACACATTTTATTTTAAATTATCTGGATTAAAAAGAATCCCGAGACTTAGGGAAGTGAGTTTTTAAAAATATTTTATTTTAATGATTATATCAAAGAAGTATTTCTTAAGCACATTAAAAACTTTGTGCAATATGTACATATAAAATACACTACAAAATTTGGAATTATTCACAAGAAAGATATTTGCACAAAAAAACACGTGTGGCAAAGGCGAAAATCCCTTTAGCCAAGAGGCAATAAGGGAGGTAAGCGCATGTTTCCAAGTACCACGCAGAAGTGGAAGTCTACCCTCTCCTTGCAACCTTTGACCTTTACAGTTTGCTGCCGAGAGGGTGCATGATGTTTGCCGCCACAAGTCCGCACCTACGGTGACCAGCGACACTTTGCTCTACAAACGAGTGGATAAAGTAACGGTCCGGCTACAGGCATTGCAGTAATAAAATGAAGTAAGAACAAGACAGAAGCATCCTTTGCATTGTTCACACAGGATTTAAACTGAGGCTGAAGACGAGAAGAAATACAATTTGATGATATTTTTACTCTTAACCTTTATTCTTATGTAATTGTGAAAAAAAATGAAGATGGTTGGGGCTACTTTTATAAGGCATAATACTGTCAATTAAATTCGATTAACGAATTAATGTTATGCTAAATTCATAAAGTAATTGATTGAATTTAAGGCCTCAATGAAAAGCAGAGTTGAACATTCAAAGAAAAAGAAAAATTCAATATGTACAAGTACTTTTCTGTAAAAAATAAGGCTTTAACTTGAACATGTTAAGAAATATTTGTTCACAATGTTATATATATCTCTCAAAGATAGAATGATATATAAATAGAATGTATCACTTGTCAAACAGTTTTATATTGCAATATAATCTCTAAAACAAACATGACTAAAATTTTTTATAAAACGTGCTCTCAGGTCGACATGTTATTACAACTTATTCATTGTAAAAGAAAAAATTCTCTCATATACATATTGCACTTACATGTTGAATCACCATCACGATTTTAAAAGTTACATTAATGTTGAAACTATAATAAAAGAAAACTTCATGACTATGATATTAACTTTGGGCACTTAAAAAGCGCAAAGTAGGAATGTTTGAATGAGTCTTTACAGACTGAATTCGGCCAGTCAAAAACAAGTCGGTTAAAGTTTTATTTATCTTCTTATACACAGTTACATCCATGGCGGTATGTTGAGAATGACATCAGTCTACAAGCAGCTCTTGAAGATACTTCTGTTTTGCATTACTGTATTAACGAAGTTTTTGTCTGACCGAACTCGAAACAGTTCTGGTCACTTGACAAAACTTATTATCATTTGAACTGCGATTCTCAATATACTGTCTTCTGATTAGAGTTGATTTCAACCTTTACATCCAGATTGAAAATGCTTTCATAATACATTTAGGAAAAAATGTTTGACATTTAAGTAGTCTTCTTACCAACACCCAGAAAAAACGCTAAATGTGTTTGTAGAAACATGGTAGTAGGTTAATAATAATGTTCACAGACAAGCAATAGAGAATTGTTGTTGACACAGTATAGCCTATAGATAAAACTATGCAAACAAAAAAAAACATAAAAACACTTAAACGGATCCTCGGGCTGTAGACTGAAATAAGTTCATTTATTTAAAGAAGACTTTCTACTCTGTGCACAATGCTAGAGGCGATGCTACACACCCGGCTGGCTTGGTCTGCGGTGTACACGTCATCAGGGATGCTGGGGTATGTCAGTGCATCAGGGTAGCGCATTCGAGTGTGAAAGCCGACAATATTCTCGATCTCTCTCGCCCACCCAATAATTCCAGAATCACCAGTCAGGGAAGCAAGTAATGTAATGTCGTGAGAAGTTTCTGGAAAAGAGTTCGCGTCCTTGCTAAACAGCACAGCTTTGATCGCTTTTTCTACAGCCTGCAAAAGAAAAAAAACTTGAGCTCAGATAAATTATGATACTATCTTATTCTAACAGATGTTATGTTATCGAATTTGTTAATTTTTTCAGTCGTTATGTTATCCACCTTATTTATTTCTGAATCTTCATGTGTCCTGTCTGATTACTAGAATCACAATTCTTTAGCACAGCCTTGAAGCTTACATCTGCACCCTAAACCTTACTTTTCAACTTGACAAAGTCAAAAAGCTTTAGCTGTCATTTAGTTCTTTACATTAGGGTTGTTTGTCATTTGTTGTTTGAGAACGCAGTGTTTACGACATGTAAACTGATACTGATACTGATTCGCGTATGAGTGATGTCCTACGTCATACGTCTTTCTTTGCGTCATTTGGACGACGTCATTTCAAGAAAAATAGACGTCACGAGGAGGCAGTTGGATCATGTCGTGTTGAGCTGCGAAAATAACCTACCGACAACCATCCGGTCCTCGTCTTTGTGCATCTACCTCAACAATGTACTTTGTCCGGACTTTTACCTTTCTGACCGCTATCCAAAATCAACTGCCTTCACTCTCCATCTTTGCAACTACAACTGAAGATCAACCATCTCCGCTTTTCTTCACCTTTATCTGCGGGGGCTCGTCGAAGTGTTGTGTGTTTGTAATTCGTCGTACGATTGCAGAGGTAAGTGTGCATAGAACTTATTAAAGAACTGGGAAGACTGAGGGGCACAATGTCAACTACGACCGTCAGTTTCTTCTTTATGGCGTCCGCTACTCTCAGACTAAGAATTTCATAAAATAGTTTGTCCATCTGTGTTATGACATATCATGACTACTGTTGTAGATTATCGTGACTATTGTTGAATTTGCTACATAATGCAGAATATTTCAACGCTGTTTTATTATCATATGATGTGTTAGTTTTCTAGAGCGCTGTAAGACATTAGGAAACGGCGATCTATAAGTAATTATCATCAGTAGCGACAGAGTTATTATTATTATTACTGAAGGGAAAACAGACAAATGAGCGGCTGAAAATCACACAACTAGAATATTGTTGTAAGTATGAAAAGCCAAGACAGAAAACTACAGATCATTAACCTGATGACAGTGGTAGCAAATCCAGTTATGTCCTTGCCGGAAGCTGTCTCTGGCCGTCAGGGCGAACCTGAGGTCAGCCTGCGCCTGGCGGAACCAGCGGCGTCCTTCTCCAGTCTGCTTGTTGGGTGTTGGCGTGGAACTGCAACTGCTGGACTGGTAGTAATCCCTGTGTTGTTCTGCTCGCCGCTTCATAAAATCGAAGAAATGAGAATATGCTGATGATGATGCTGTGGACGAGGAGAAGGAGGAGGCCGATGTTCTATAGAAGCCACTGTCAACATGTTCTTGTTCGTCTTCATCTTCGTCTACGCGAATCTTCTCGCCTCTTCCTAGTCGTTCGATGTAGTGATTCAGCATCTGCATCACACGTGTACAGAAGGCCTCGTTTTCTCTGTTTTTGTCCGGGTGCCAGGTGAGAATCAATCGCTTTATTATTCTTCGGCGGTCTGCTTCGTCTGGTAGCTGCCAGGCTTCTATCAGAGTTTCTCGAATCTTCCTGAGAACAGCCTTGATGTCAAGTGGAGCAGTCTTTTCTTGGTAAGTTTTACTTCCATCTGACACCTCATAATGGCTATTTGCAGTTTTTTCTTTTCTGACGAATTTGTAGAGTCTTAGCACTGACACTACCGCTTCTCCTTTTTCATGACCGAGGTAGATCCGGTACTTGCGGGACAAGGGAGGCAGTTTCCTTTGTTCTGACTCGTGTTCCATTCCTCTAACTACAGCGTAGATGTACATTGGATTTGCCTCATATTCGCTAGTATCTAGTAGCACTTCAGTTTTCTCGTCACCATTTATTGCAGGATCATAGATCTCAAAACCTACATACTCCCCTTTAGAATATTGGTGGAAGCTATTGTCTAAGAAGCAGTGTTCCTCTACTGGTATGAAAGAGCCTGGTGTCGGAAATACAGAATAGTCTGACAGGTTTAAGGAGTCAAATATATGTATACCAAGTTTCTCCAAAAGTTTCAAAGCCTTAGCAGGATCTTCCAATACTTTTGTCAGAGAATATGTGTCAAACTCAGTGTTGAGAACAAACTGAACAGCAAGAAATAAAGACTGGCAAAGTTCTTCGTGGTGCGTTTTCATATCATTACAAACCCTTTGGTCGAGATAAACTGTACACATTCTGTATGTGTCTTCCATTGTGTCTTCAAACATTGCCTTTTCCTCTCGGCTATTTTCTACAACTGCGCCATTGAAGTAAAGCACTGTGTGCAGATTCTCTACCTCCTTGACTGTAATGTGTGTCAGACATTGCGTGATCTGTGTTCTTGATTCCATTAAAAACTGATCAAAATTTTGTTTCTGGTGCTTTTTGTGCACAAACCAAAGAATAGCTTCAACAGCAATCGGATTGTGTACCTTGTTTTCTGCTCTCCTAGACTGTTCACTATCAAAGGCTCTGCTTTTGACATCATCTGGTATGATTTCCCTGACAACGTTTGAAAACCGCTTCATTTGATATTTATCTGGCAGCAATTTTACTTCCTCAAGAGGCTGTGAAACATTTATATCTAATGACTTGAAATCAAGAAAAAAATGAGCATCTACTAATGGTTCTTTAAGTCGTCTTCCTAACGCTTTATTGTCAACAAAGATCAAGCTAGTCGAACTTTCAAGATGTTTTCTACGACTAGGCAAGAAAAGATCGGACACTGATAGGCTTTTTGTTTCTGCTCTTTCCGATTTCAGGCATCGAAAAAGACCTTCTACTGCTTTTTTCACAATGTTGAGTTCCTGAACATTCAATATTTCATCTTTTGTTTTATTCTTTAGTCGCAGGAGGACTTTCGCATAACTGTTTGCATTCACATTCATGTCAACACCAAGTTTCTGGAAAAAAGGGAAGAACTGTCCAAACATTGTAGGGGCTTTCTCAACTTCCCCAGCAATAGCTTCTTCAGGTCGAAGGTCAATGACAACGGTTTCTGGTCTCATCATTTTCTCGTTCTCGACATCACAGATTACTGGCAACATCTTCAACACCTCGATGTCCTCTTTTTTCGCATTTTTACTGAAAAACTCATAGATGGTCATCATAATCTTTGTCAAAAGACCCTCGCTCTTTTGTGAAAGAACAGAAAATATTTCAGGTCCTTTCTCACTCGCCAGTGAACTGCATATGTTCCGTGTATGTTCAATAACCTTTGTTATTGGTGCGCTTTCTTCAAACTGTAGCTCCTGTAAAATCTCCTTCTGGTCTTGGCGATGGCACGTAAGACGCACTGGGTTTAAACTTTCTTTCAGCATGAAGCTGCTGCTCCATATGAGATACGCATGTTGTACCTGACAGCTTTCGTTGAAAGAGACCAAACGATTTGCATTTGGAGGTTTGGCAATAATCTTTAAGAAAGTTCCATCGTCTATTTCATTCAAAGTCGCAGGTAAAACAAAACAAATACCTCTTACGTCACGAAGAATATGGTCTTCCCTAAGATCGTCTCTGGAAAACAAGTGATTTACTAACAGATGTGAACGCTTTTCTACGATTCTAGAAATGCCTTGTTTTCCATCCTCTTCAACACAACGTGCAAATTCAAGAAACTTGACACGACTTACGTCGCAGACCATGCCAGCCTCCATCAGAAGTGTTTTCCATTCCCTGCCATTATACGGAGCCGGCGGTAGTGATGAACTGTTGCAGAATTCGACGAAGACAGGTTCATGTGGGCTAAAGAACTCGCTTGCTCTGCAAAGAAGGCCGTCTTTTTCAAGAAATGCCGTGACTTTGAGCTGCTGAACAAGTCGTTCCCTTTCCAATCTGTTGAAATTGTTCAGATTGTTTCTAATGCATGTCATATGTTTGAGAATGTCACTCTTTGGGAGTGCCGTTAATGTGGGCAAAAGAAACTTTACATAGAAATCTGCTAAAGAAGGCTGTAACAAACACAAAAACTGTGTTAGTTTATCTGGCAAATAATTTGCTCTTAATAAAATCTTTTTCTGAGAAAGCGACCACTCTTTAAGCCCACTTGAAGGAATATCATCTGAAAGAATCAACACACTCAGCCCTTGTGTTAACGCCACGGCTTCTCCGTTGACCGTAACAAAGAAAGGAAGTCTCTTCAACGTGTCGCAGACAGAGTTTTCCTCGGAACAGTAATCTTGTAGCACAGACAAAGTATTGCTGAAATATTGCAGAATCTCACAAGCGTCATCGACGCTCACTCCGATGTTATCGAAAGGAGTAGCCAACGCGTGTAGCAGGGCGTACGGGTGAGAAACTGAAGCAACGAGGTCCACAAGAATTTGTTTATTACTGTCAGGAAGACATTCCATATCAAGAACAGGAACTGGCAGGTTTTTTAAAATGTGCCACATGCTGGGATGGTATTCGGTAGGAGAGGATTGTATATACACTACCAAATGTAAGTCTTTCACGGGATACAAGATCCTCTGTGTAGCATCACCAGTCCTCCTCATCGCAGGAATGAGAGTCCACTCAGCCAAAGATTCTAATGCTTTATCAGCTCTTCTCCGAAAATCAGAATCAGCCTCCTGTTTTTCTCTTTTAATCTGTGTGCCAACGAAATCCCAGAAACTCGCAAGCCATGACTTAATTGTTTGTAGGAAGGGAAGATTGTAAGCCCAGGAAAGCCCAGTTTTGTATTGTTTTTCTGGTAGCGATGCTGGTAACATAAGAGTCAGCGACGGAATGTCAAGGTCTCTCAGCAGGTCTTTTGTCTTCTCAGAAATGTGCAAAAACATACCCATGATGCTTTCGTGCACAAAACTGTCATACGAACCTGGAAGCAAATGTAGAAATATTGATACAAATGGCAAGTTTTTTCTCTCAGATTTCTCAAAAACGTAAACCGCCTGCGACTGACGCAGGCATAAAGGCAACCCATCCAACTGACTTAAAAAATCTTCCGCATCTTTAACGTAGCTGAGAAGAACCTTGATGTTTTCGCATGTTTTTAAGTGGGTAGCACCAACTTGTTGAGGAAGATCAGCGATGCAACATCTATCATTTCGCCGGTGCTTTGCTGACTTTAAAAATATAATCACATTCCCAGGTGTGACTTCCTTCACTTCTTGTACACCACTTTGAACAAAATACTGAAATATTTGATATGGAGCATAGAGTATCTTCATATTTATGTCTTTCAGCACACTTGTGAGTTCTTGTGATCTCTTTCTCGCCATGTCGTGCTGACTCGTGGGCATGAGGGATGGCACTGAGAGAGGAGGATATTGCTTTTTAAATAACCACTCAAGGTTGCTGAAGTAGCCTGGAAAAGCATGTCTCCTAACTGCAGATACCCACTCCATATTCCTGGTGTCGGAGAAAACCACTGGAAAAAGTGGCAGCTCTTTGTCACTGAGTTCCTTGTAAAGAAATTTCATCAACATTCGCCAAAAATCTGATGGAGCCTTAGAGGGATCTGGAAACAAATGGTGGTAAAAGTTTAGCATAGAGAAGTGGTTTATCTCATTTTCTATTGGATTTTTATCGTGAAACCAGAATTTCTTGACAGCCTCAATGGCTCTGATGTAGGCAGGTACTATGACACCTGTAGCTATCAGTGTGTTCCATTCAGTTTGTACGTGATCTTTCTTTGTCCACAGGTCTCGCCGCGTTTCATGATCAAGAGCAAAGTTACCGTTCACGTGAACGGGAAGGCTTGTTTCTACTGGCAGCGGTAGAAAACAGAAAGCTAAATGCTTCTCTGAAATCACTTTACTAGGAATCTGGTTTTTGCTTTTCAGTTTTACTGCTACTCCTCCACGAGGAAGGATTCTGAAGTGTTCTTTCTGCCATTCAGTATTCAATTCCCGAGACACGGTTATCGTGGCTGTGACACCAACCATGTTGACGATGAGGTACTCCTCAGACAAACCTTTGGAATCACCAATGTTTGCTTTTATAACAACTTCAAAAGGCTGAATACCACTTATATGAGAGGTTTTGTTTTTAACGTCTTTTGCTGACTGCGATATTTGACGTTGAAAATCTGCAAATTGTTTCTTGTTGATATCATCTTCAATTGTCATTGTGACTTTATATTCACACAACAATTCGTCATTGTCACTGACAGCATAAACGCCAATGGTTCTAATATTGTTAAGAAACAGAAGACACGTGCTCATTTGCTTTTTAAACGTTTCAGTGAGCTTCACAATGTCGTCCTGTTTCATCACAATATCTTTCTTGATTTGAGACTTCTTCGCCATCTCCTCGTGACGTAACGGAAATCTGAACAAGGTTCCTGGCTGCTTCATGTCAATATAGTTGCCCAGATACCCAGCGAACATGTCTGGGTAGTTCTCCCGAAGACGATTTACATCTGTTACCTGCTTACCGGGATCTCTTGGAGTTGCACCGGCAGCGTACTCACAGTTGGGATCAAAGATGCAGACGACATCGTTTTTATCGTCTTCGCGGGTCCAAAAGGACGGAACGTCGGTGATGTGATACACAGCATTGAAGCCCACGCCATATTTGCCTGTCTTTAGCATATCCTCGCGCTTGCTGCCTATGCCCAGACTTTGGATACCTTTAATATCTTCAGCTGTGAACGACTTATTGTTGTACACACAAAGAGCGGGGCCCTGCAGGCTCTCCCATCCTAATGGTACTCTCTCGGTGCGAAGTGAGCGGAAATCTTTGATGATCTTAATTTCCGTGGCACCAGCGTCATCTGCGTTCTGAACAAGTTCGTAAAATATAGACGAGTCACACGTGTAGCCCTCTAGTAGTCGTCTTATTCGAGTCGTCAGTTCTTCGTGTTGACCAAAGGGGATGGCAATGCTATTGAACATTTCTTCGACGTCACGCACTCGTTTTGATTTCACGCCCAGGACTCCAGCGACCTCGGGAGAAATCCTTCCGTGGACAAACTTCATAGTTTCTGATTCTCTAACCCAATCACAGTCATCCAAACACAGACATGAAACGTGTTGCATGTGACCATGGCGGTCAGGTAAATACACATTTGCGTCCTTCAGACAATGATCCTCTCTGGTTCTCCTAGCAGCATCGCACAACAGTTCTGCTAACTGACAAACAACACCTATGATGTCGTCAGAAAGTGCACCTCCAACATTCTGCTTGTTTATTTCCTGGAGCACTAAGAGTATGTCCTGTGTCTCAAATTCATTCTTGACTCCAACATCCTTAAACAACTGACTGAAGGGTAAGAATACACGCTGAAGCTCAAACAGAAACGGCTGACAATTATATTTGTTAAGAAACGCCACTTTAGATGGCGGAACAAAGCCAGACCCAACCCAGATAAAGGCTGTGTTATACAGACTGCTGCAAATTATCTGCTTCATGGTTTCGTCTGGCTCATTAACACAGTTTGAAAGATATCTGTAAATGCACTGACATATATTTAAGATCTGATGAATGTTGATTTTGGAGTTTGTGGTACATTTCTCTGAAATTAAGGTTAGTTGACCTATGACTAAATGAAGCATTTGTTCGTTAGCCTTTTCGTCGCCGACTTTCATTCCAAGAGACCGTAGCACGTCTAGCTTTGAAGTCCAATTGTTCAATCCAATGACTTTCGAATCTATGAGCTTGACCTTGCAAGCTACCAGTTCTTTTAAGCTATCGGAAAAAAGTTCAATAGGAGGGTATAATACACTGTCAGTGTTATTACCTTCCCATGGAAAAGGCCAGTCTTCTGGTTTTCGTAAAACTGGCAAAAAGCTTATGTTTGACAAGGATGCGAGAGCATCTTGTGGACAGCTGGCGATTCTGAGCAAGTAACCCTTACGATGTGCTAAGTAGTCTATCAAGGCAGAAGCTCGACTCAAGGCTTTATCAGCGTCTGTTGCAATGAGGCTGCCAATAGACTTTGCCCTTTCGATTACCATATGCCATGGTAAATCGTCTTTTACCATCCCAAGTTTAACAAGCCTTGACAAGCATTCGGAAGAACAGAAGTTTATCGTTCTTTTGCGGTCAGGATAAAGATAGTTGGCATTTTGAGGGAAGCGAGCATCTGACTCCAAAAAAAGCTTTGCAGCTTCACCATGTGGATCAATTAAGTCCTTTGGAGATTTTAGTTCATTAGTACAGAGACAAGGTATGCAACATGAATGCTTGACTAGCTCTCCAATGTTAGGATCGGCATGCATCAGGGCATACATTACTAGTTTGTCTCTATTTTCATCTGTCCAGTAAGTTTTGTCATTGATGTTGGGGAAAAAACAGTGCCTATAAAATATTATTTGAGTTATTGTTCTTTCTCTTATCGACTTTTCTTGTCCTGCTGCGATAATCTGGTCATGGAAGTCGGCAGACACGTGCACCAAAGATTCTCCCATTTGACCCCAAAAGTGGTTGAGGGCATCCCAGGCAATCTCGCCTACATCCGACACTCTGAAGTCTGGATCCATAAACCTAGCATCTCTGAAACACACCCAGGACTTTGATCTAGGCACAGGAAGCAGTTGATTTTCTTTATTCACCAGATGCGCATAGAAATGTCTCATCAGGCTTGGTTCGCAATCTGCTTTTGGAAACACTAGAAAATATTGGTGAAAATTCAAATCCGCCATAGCTTCTTTGTGAAGGCTTTCGAGAAGCAATACATACGCACGACACACGGCATCTGCAAACAAAGCCCTGTTCCATTCATCACCAGGCATACCGGGCACATCGTCCTCCGTCTTGGCAAGAAGACTGCGACGACTGGAGGTTAAAGAGAAGGTTCCATTGACGTGGACTGGGAGGACAAAGCGAACCATTTCTTCCGGCAACGGCAGAAAGCAAAAGAGATGGCCCGACTTGTAGAAACCAAACGGAGTTTCTGATAATGATGCTATATGTCCGTCGTTTAACAAGACAGAAACTGCTGCGAGAGGAATGTGCTTTTCGTGCCGATATATTTCAGCTAACTGTGCAGACTGGTTGACACCAGAAGCCCAGCTAATTCTCCATTGGGTTTTACTTTGACCGGGATTCACATCAAAGTGGAGTTTTGCACTGTTTGTGATTGTCATGTCTTCAACTATGTCTTCAATCAGTCTAACATCTCTATTCCAATGCCAGTATTTAGTTGTAAACTGCACAACACTTTCGTCTGTATCAGAGCAGAGTGGAGCGATGATTGTTCTTTGAGAATTTCGTTTCAAGGTCAAAATGCACTCTGCGTCGACAGGGTTGGTGCTCTTGCTTGAAAGATAATAAATCTCCAGCTTTTTTACATTTTGTGTGAACGTCAGGAGATTTCCCAATCTCTCTAACAGCATTTTGATAAAATTTCTTCTTTTACTCTCAGAATATGCTTCTTTCTTGATTTTACTGTCTGAAGCCTGATCTTCAGTTCTTAATGGAAACCTAAATAATGTGCCGTTGTACTGTACTTCACGTTCTTTGTGGAGGGTACAGCCAAAGACACCCTGAAATGGTTTGAACTGCTCTGGCATTCTGACCAGCAGTGCACGGTTGACTGGTTTCCTGAAGTCCAGCTTGAGCCCCGGACCCTTGAGATACTTCAAATGAGGATCGAACATAGCCAGGGTGTGGCGACTTATAAAGCTGGGAACATCAGTCAGGTTGTAGACAGAGTTAAATCCAAGCCCAAACTTTCCGACTTTTGTTACGTCGTCTCTCTTAGTGCCGGCTCCTAGTCGGACAATATTTTCAAAGTCTTCGTCAGAAAACGAGGCGTTGTTGAATGCCCACAATGCGGGCCCCTGTAGGGAAGCCATTTGTTCACTAATCAAGTTCGTCCGTGCATCCCTGTTATCACGCTCATCCAAGAGAAATTTTACCTCCGTCGCCCCAGCATCGTCTGCGTTCTGGATCAGTTCCTTGGGCACAGAAAATCCGTCAGTGTACGAGTCCTTGAGCAGGTTGTGAAGCCGGTCAGTCAGGTCTTCGTGCTGCCCGTAATCAAAATCCAAATCTTCTATGCCTGTCAAGGCACGCTCCTTCATCTCAAGAACCCCCAACCTTAAGGCCGTGTCCTTAGAAATCTCACGGTGCACAAAGATGATATCTTCATCTTCATTACCATCTACTGCAAAGGTAACGGATAACCAATCTGGCCAGATTGTACACTCCTTTGCATAGCGGAACTGTAGGAGATCTTGGCGTTTGTGGCTGATTGGAACAAGAACCCAGCCGCTTGCTGCTGAGTCACTTTCCTTCAGGACATCCAGAATCTGTTTAACAAGCCGCAAATCTTTAGTGAACTGAGGTTTGTAAATACTTCCGGTGTCATGCTTTGTTTTAATCTCGTTCAACACCTCTTGCAGAAGTTTGTCGTCCTGACACTCAGAGCTGCCACATTTTAATAGTAGATCACTCACATCTGACATTTCATTGTGCAGAGGAAACCTGTAGGGACTCAGGTCTATGTCTTCAGACCTCTTCTTTACCCAAAACTGCTTTGGACAAGCAAAACGACCTTCGGACTCAACAAACACGCAGTCTGTCTTTCCTACAAGCTGACTGACACTGGGCACATTTATGCAATTTTTCAGAGACTTAAATACTTCGTGCAGAATATACTTGTAGTAGGGTGATTGTTTTGCATCGTAGCTGCTTACAACGTTCAGTAGGTGCGTGAGAACATCTTGAAGAATCAACCCACTCACCTTCAATGAGTCTGTAAGATTCTCGGATATTCCGGGTCTCATAACTGCTTTCGTGGATCCACAGTATATCAGATGTGAGTAAATAACCATGTCACAGGGTTTTACAATTGCTGGATCTGACCGGAGTGGTAAGTTGTTTGGATAGTCTGACGGCTTTTGATGATTTTGTAGACATGGTATGCACTGTATCTGCGTCAGCCTACTGAGATTGAACTGATGTCCATGACTCAATAATAGCGCCCATAGCCCTTCAGCTTTTCTGGTTGCTGTTTCTTTGTCTCCGCGTGTAAAAAGATTTTCAATGCGCTGAGCAGCTGATACAAGATCGTCTTCTTTTACTGTTGTTTCATCTCTGAGTCCTAATTTCTTCAGTTTGGAAATAAACTTGTCCTGTGCAAACTCATCACAAGGGAACAGATCCTCTCCTAGAAACAATTCTCTCAAATCTTTGCTTAGAAAATAATACATGTCAGATGGTTTATGAAGCTTCCCAGAGGATGATGGAACGAATGTAACATTTCTTGCCAAAGCCATTAGATCTTCTCTGGCCATTAATTCCGCGTTACTAAGAAAATATTTCATAAAACGCTTTATATCCAAATCTGTATAACTTCCGTATTGGATATTTTTCAGGATGTCTTGACATATTGTGTGCAAAGCGACTTCAGAGGCCCCAATCTTTAATGCAGCTGATCTGGAGGACTCGTCACACATCAGCAGTGATCTCGGGGGCAAGACTGGAAGTGGATCACGTGGACCAATGACGTTGATATCTCTGACCGAGACCAACTGTCTGGTGGTCATGTCGGTGAACAATCGCAAACCTGTCAGAACGCTGGCCTTCCGTGGTTCTAACTGTTTGGCATTAGCGATGAACGTTATCAAGGACGAGATATCGGCCTCCGATGCTGTTCTGTTGAAATCACTTTCTGCTTTCGTGCGTATCTTCGGGTCAATGCTGACCTTTTCAAGGACCTCTAAGACCCCGTGTGAATTTGGGTAATGGACCAGGCCACCCAGTATCTGTTTGTGATCGCAAACATACTGTGGCAATGAAACTACCGTGATGCCAAGCTTCGAGAGCGAACTACTCAAATCTTTGTTTATCTGTGACATCCCTGGGGCCGCAAGGCTAACGTAGATTCCTTTTAGTGGCAGAAGTTTTATTTGATGTCCTTCTAAACACGGCAATAATGCTAAATGACATAATCCAGAGAGATCAGCATTCCAAGGAGTAGAATTCTTAAGGAAAAGCCATACTTGTTGTATCCAGCTGTCTTGTGAGGAAAGTCTAAGGGAGGAACCTCTAAATCTTGTTTGTATGCTCATCTCCAACAATCTCGGCACATCACTCCATATTATGACCCGCAAGGAAAACTGACCTAAACAGAAACAAATAGGAAAATGTCTATACTTAATGTCTCGTATTTATTATTTTATTTGTGGAGAAATGGACAAACGTTTTATTTTTAAAAAATTTAGACCCAATATTTGATAACAAGCTCTCTCCCAACGGTGACAAAACTTAATTTTTAAAGGTTTTACGGAAACGGAGCTTGGGAAAAAACAGGACGATAAACCGTGTATATAGGTGATCAACATCTTCTTTTGGTCATGGGGCTTTGTTAACGTCCATTATTACTAAAATTACCCTGTGTCACATGTGGAGTCGATTTACTTGTATATTTATAAGGCTGGATCAGTAATTGTTAAACATTACTGGAGCGTTCCCTTTCTGTCTGTTTGCATACATAAAAGAATACATATCTCATTGTCTACTCCAGTGTAGTAGTTGTTGGCGTCTACCATTTCTTTGACGTGTTAAATTTTCTCGCTTTTTTCTCACATTTTCCGTTGCTTTCACAAAATAATTGAGGTTAACTGACGCCTTGGCTTGTCAATGGAGTATCGTTTTGGGGCCATTTTGGGCATTTTGCCATAAGCTAAAAGAATTTCATGCCAAGTTTCATCAATAGTGATTATTCACATAGATTATATTTAATGACCTACCTGATTTTGCCAGATTCTTCAGGTGGTTCTTAATGACCTCTGACACCCTGCTGCTGCACATCATGTTCTCCAGACCTGGAAAGAGAACTTGTGTCTCCTTTTCGCACAAGAGGACTTCCTTGCCCTTTCCCCGGCGACAAAAAGCACCAAAGGTTCCGTCTTGAAGGGGAAGAAGAAACCGATCAAACAAAAGCTGCAGATCATTACCATGACTACAGAGATAGTGTAGCAGCAGCAGTTTATATTCGTCGCGGATATACTGATGGTGTGTAAGAACCAGTTCACTGACATGGCGGGGCGTGATGGTTTGGGCCACATTCTCAAGACTAAGCTGCTGGAGCCCTGACATCACGTGATGTGGTAGACGGACGACCTTCTCCTTGCTGATGGTGTAGATGTGTATGATAGCTTGCACTACCTGTGGCTCCACTGAGGGAGGCAAGTTCTGTAACACAGCTTGGGATAGCGGGATCCAAATGTCTATCGGCACTGAAGTATGGAAAAATGTGCCCTGGGACAATCTTGTGTACAGTCTTCGTACCAGCAGTTGCCATCGGTTATTCACAGTTGTCACATCTGGCCAGGCTTTGTAGAATTCGTCTGGCTTTTTGTCATGTAGTTCTCGAAGTCTTTGAATCGATTTAAAGAAAATATGACTATTTATTGACATAAACTGATCTTCATAAGACAACAAAAAGAGGCTACTAGTAAACAGTGGTTGGCAAAACTAGAGAACTTGGAAAAATTATAATGAAAAAAACGCAGTACACCGCATAACTGTAAAACAAAAGTGTATTTAATTTCTTAAAATTAAAAAGTAAATACAGATATCTGGAAGTGCCAAGAAGATAACTCTACCTGTGAAGCAATGCGATGTAGGCTAAGGGAAGCAATTCTTCCACCAGTAGGCAGTTCCACTGGAGAGCAGGTTCCATGTGGGCCCTGTTGTGTACTTGATCGGCTGTGGGCCACTTGATATGGCGGCGGTTCTGGCTCAGAGCAAAAAACCCGTTGACGTGCACTGGCAGTCCCGTGGGACTCCTCGTCTCCAAGGGTAACGGCAGGAAACAGAAGAGGTGACTTTGAAAGTTTCGCTGCCCTCCTAGAGGCACGGCCACGCCCACGTAGGGCTGGTAACTCAGGTTCGGGTCCCTGCACAGCTTCAATAGTTGGTCGCTTGCCTGATTCTTGCCCGCGTGGTAGTTGACCACCAGCCACCGCTCCTTGTGTTGGGACTGATGCTGAAGGTTAGGGTCAGACATCTGCACCTCGACCTCTGACCAGCTACACACAGGCCCCAGAGGTAAGTCTTGCGTGGCTGCTCGAACGCTGTCCTTGAACTTTGACCTCTCCGCCCTCACAGCACTAACGCACTCCGCTGACAATTCTACTGTGAACACCAGCTTTGTTTCTTTGGCGTCTCTTGTGTACAGCTCGATCTTCTCTAAGTTCTTTAAAAACATCAGCATAGAATTCGCCTCTGCTTTAAAAGCCTGGAGTAGATCATTCAAGGTTGCCTCTGTGTACAGTGTGTCTGACAACTCGCTCTCCTGACGCCTGAGTGGAAACCAGAAAAGTGTGCCTGAGAAGAGGCCAGTCTGAGAGTTGAACACTCTGTCGAGTGAATGTGGGGATCCCGCGAGAAACACTGCATCCAGACAACGAACAAGAGATTCCAGTTCTCTGCCCCTTGTCCCTGCCAGACGTTTGCGGACACAGTATCTGTCCGCTCCTTTGAACGGGTCCATGTACATAATAAACTCTCCACTGACGATCACCAAACGATCTGTAAATACAGGTCTTTGTATAAGAAGCTAGCTGTTAACCCCCACCATTGCTCTCCCTTCTTTTTTTGACATAATTAAGTATACAAACACACAGAAACAAAGTTACTGAAAAAAATATTCTGTCACAAGTAGTCACCATTAAACTTCAGATATTTACATTTATACCTATAATGTTTCGTTGTAATCCAAAGTTTCACACTTTTTATATCAATCTAGTTTTACAAAATTACAAATATTTTTACTATAAAGTTAACTAGTAAACTGAATTTTCCCTAAAGTATTGTTTATTGTGAGTTATATTGCGGGCCCAATTTGAAACATTTCTGCCAGGTATGAGCCAAGATACAAAAACAAACGTAAGGACGTCTGCTGTTCCAGTGACACACTTTAAAACTAGTATTTTATAAATGAGGTATCTACATAAATTTTAAATTATATAATTTCTATTTAAGACATTTATGTAATATTTAATGAAAAACGTTGGCAAAATCTCACCTGTCAAATGAAATACTGACTTAAATCCCAGACCAAAACGGCCGACCTTGAGAGGGTCTTTCTCCTTGACACTGGTGTGTAGCATGCGGATACCCTCCCAGTCTTTCTCAGTAAATTTTTCGTTGTTGTACACACAGAGTGCTGGACCCTATGAAACAACAATGAGGACAATATGTATGGTTTTTAATAACTTTTTCTGAAGTAATTGCCTTCATTTTTTGGTGATAAAGCAGCTCACCTATAGAGGCCAGTATAATGCTAACAAAACCGAGTGTGAAGGTGTGTATATTAATATAATAGTCCACATACAAGTGACCTGAGGCAGTTAAACTATATCTCTACTATGATAACTTGCATCTTCGGCAAATTGAAATATCTTTAAAGGCGACCTGAAACAGTATATTCAAAGGTTACATTAGCAGCGTTGGTAGCTAACAAGACTGTTTCCTGGGCCAAGAATAGAACAGTGAAAGCTGCATAAGCCTTCTGACATTAGTACCTCCATTGACGTTGCGCCACCAAGCCGGCCTACATCCACTGACCTCAACCAAATGGAAGACAGCAAGTATGGGATGTACATATGTTTTGACCATACTGGCTTCTCTCCGTATTTGGTCGCTACAGGTCAATTGACATAAGGTTATCTTTGCAAAGTAAAGGATAAATAATTGTGTTTGAAGTCATCGTGACATGAAGACGGTGGTCACTGGTTGTGAGACTATTCTCAGATAAGGCGAATGAACCATGAAACTTTCGTATTATTTCGATTTTATATTTTAGTGAATATCGGTGAAAGGGAAATAACTTACTACTTGTGCTGTGTGTACGCAAGGGAGACAATGTTTGCACCAGAAGTTTGGGAAACATTTAATTATTGATAACACTTTGTATTTTGTATACTAGTTAAAATGATGAAAGATATCTAGTAAAGAGGAATTATTATTATGATAAATGGCAAAAAGTGTTTTTTACGCAGAAGTTTTGCTCATGTACTTATTTCGATAGATTAAACGTCTGCAGCAATGGAGGACTAAGGAACCGTAATATTTTGCACTAAACCGAGTTTCGCGCACTTGACAACTGAATACAAATACCGTTATGGACCTGTCCCGTCTATGTCAATAGATTTAAGTCTAAAAAGGTAACGGTGTGGGGTTCACAGTGTTTAAATTTATTTATTTTATTATTAATACTTAATATACAGTAAAGTTCCTGCTTGGGAAATAGTACCCGTGTTTGGGTGCGTGTATATTTGATACCTTAAAGCTGAATGTAAGATAAAGCCTAGTTAATGTAAAGTTAGAATTCCCCCTGAGAAGGCCTGCAGTTTTTTTTTTCTTGTGCAAGTTGTTTGTTACTTGTATTATTTCCCCCTGTCGGTGTTTATTGCCTCCTGATAAGCCCACACATGGTTATTGGTATATGATCTTCAATGCTTTCGGGTAATCAGAAGTAATTTACATTGTCTCGTCTGCAGTCCAAAAAGCAACAATTTAGGATGACCTGGACAGTCCAAGGCACTCACTGTGATTTGTTTTTAAAGAATGTGCTGTTCTGTCTGTGTGTGTGAGAGGATGACATGACAGTCGGCTCTAACCCAAAAACACCCCAGTGTTTTTTTGATTATTCTTGTCAACAAGTGGCGTCAAATGGTGTCAGCAGCTGTAAGGTTGAAATAGTACGACCGGGTCTTTTCTGTATCTCACAGACATATTGTGCTGAGCGTCTAAGGCACACAGACAAATTATAATAAAAATAACAACAAAAATAATAATAATAAATGGAAAAACAAGCTTACCTGAAAGAACTTCAGATGAGGGTGCTTCTTTATTATTCGCGCATCTTCCTGTCTGTGAAATTCTCGACTGTCTGCCAGGATCTTTACCCTGCTTGCCCCCGCGTCCTCGGCATTCTGTATCATTTCCTTCGGGACATTGAGTGAAATTATCGAATTCTGTAGCATTTCCTTTCGATAATGACAGAATAATTAACAATAACAATAATCGTTTAAGTAAAAATAATGTCTTTTGGAAACTGCAGTAATACTATTTCAGCCTTCAGAAATGTCCTTCGTGCGATGTCACTTGGCAAGTAAATGAATTCTTCTTTGTCTATTTTATTATGTATCATTTTATTTGAAACTGCAGCCGTGTCATTCTGTAGCCTTTCCTTTTATTTATAGCGATGTAGTCACGTATAATCTCTCTTTTTCTCTCTCTCTCTCTCTCTCACCTTCTCTTTGCTCAGAGAAAGAGAGAGAGAGACTGAAATGAAAAAATACCTTGAGAATCTGACCATCATCCGGGTATTCGTCCAGCACATTGCGAAGCTCTCGGATAAGGCCAGGACGGATCAGCTCCAGTTCCTCGCCCTCCGAGTCCTCAGACGATTCTGCCATGTTTCTCTTCAAATGTGAGGAGTCAGGGTCTGTTGGTGCTCTCAGGTACACCAGTAGACCTTACGTGGTACCCACTACTGGTCCGTCATGCCGAGTGAAGTGGGAGGGCGTATCCCTGACATAAGAATATCACAGCGTTTCCTTAGTGTGCATGACGACACTGTGATCATTGTCTCTAGCACAGTGTCATTAGGTCAACATATATATCTCCTACACTCAAATACACCCAGATATACCCAGCAGACATACTCTGGGAATACTAGCTCCAGGAATTAGAAGCATGCTTTCAAAACTTCCATAGCAACGAAATTGTTTCAGAGTTTTTCAAATACGCTTACGAGCGTGAAAGACACGGTCGTAAGCAAAGTTTAAAATGATGTTTGGAAATGTGTAAGGGATTCGCTCAGAGTACAGACTGCATGAGAACAGTAAAAAAAATTAAGTTTCTTACAAAGTGAAGTTTGTGGATATTTTTAAGTTTCTAGGATATACTACAGGACAATAAAGAAAACACATCTAAACACACTAACACGTTTGATACTAAATAATTTATTTGTTTATTGTTAATTGCAACTCTTTAGAACAGACTGTTTCAGCAGTAACATCTGTACAAGAGCTTGTATTTCACAGACTGCCATTACAGGGCGTACAGAATTTAAAACAAAATCACTTTTGGAAGTATTATTTTCATTTGGTAGAACATGGGAATATCTTCTGCATATATATCAAAAAGAAATGTAACATTATATTTACAGCAGGAGAAAGGAGAAAAACAGAAGAACAGTGGTTTAATAATAATATGGGGAATTTATAAAGCGCAATATCTCAGCCTAAGTCAGACTCATTGCGCTTAACAAGATCACAAAATAGTAACAAATAGGTATAACAAGTCAACAAAAATAGTAACAAAGACGCAGAACAAAATAATAAAATATAAACAAAATTAATTCAGAACTAGAACAAAAAAAGCAACAAAGATGTAGAAGGAAGAGTAATGCGAGGACTCGTTTCGTTCCAGCAGTAAAGGGAGATCACTGTGGATTTAACGGCAACGACTCCAAAGAATAATGTCAGTGACATCAGGAAAACACTGAGACGATACTGAGCAATATTGAGAATATGGAGAAATGTGAAACCTCACATGAAACCTCAGTAAAGGTGGTCATCACTTCAGTTTATTCAATGCAACTCAAGGTCGCTGCCAAAGCGAATGAAGCAGACGGAGTGAAATCCAGCCGATAGATTCAAACAGTTCACACTTCAAATAACATTATATGCATTATATATACCGTCCTGTTGCAAACCAGAAGAGGAAGAAAGCGCAGCAGCAACACATGTAAACATGAATGTCCAACACTTTTATCCAAATCGAAGCACGACGACAAAACATAAGCAAAATCAAGGAGAGCCGATCCCCTCAGCCTGTTAGGCAAAGGGACAGCACTCTCACAATTATTGAGAGTGGTGTTGAGAAAAATAAAATGTAAAGTATTCAGGAATATAAAATGATGACAAGTCGTTCCTTCAATAGCTGTTTGTTTTCATTTATGTAAAGAAATTGTGGCTACCTATTGATTTACTATTGTAGACGTTTAACTTTCCTTGCATGAGTAAGCATTTACATCACGTAAATACCATATTAATCACTTCAACATAACAAATTATATGCATTAAAGCGCATATTTGTGAAAGGTGTTCATAACAATTCTATCAATATTATACACAAATGTGCTTTGAGATTCGCTATACTAGAAGCATGAACTTCATGACATCAAAAGGCAGAGTTATGCAAAGAATTAAGGTCCCCGACTCGATATACTGATGCTTAGACATTCCGTGCACTTGCTAACTCTTCTAGTTTCATTCTGTCCCTCTCTGAATGTTTGCCACGAGGAGCGTGCCTATCACGTTTGTTTTTGCTACAGGACGAGCGCGCGTGCACGCGGCGAGTCGCCCGCTAACGACACAAACATGGCCGCCAGTGTGTAGGGCTGTGAGCTGGACAACTCACCGCGGGCACCTGACAAACTTAACATCTTGTGTACAGGCCTAGCTATACTTCAGAAGAATAAAAATAGTGAATGTACAGAGCAATATATTGAAATGTTTACTCAAGACTGTTTCTTCATCATTAAAAATCCACTGCTTTAAAAAATAAATAATTTTCATTGGTACTGAAACTTCCTCTCTGCGCGGACCTTTTCCAGAGTCTGATGGGTTTTCGTTTCTTTTTCTACTAATAAACAATGCTGCAATAGACAGATCAGTTGTTGTGTGGTTTTTTTTCCGACTAACATGCCGTTCCTAATAGATCAATGCTATACATCTACCGACCTACGTCCATTGCAGTACACTCTCAGCCGCCATTAATAACATGCACATGCAACGTGCGAACACTAGAAAATACACAAGTAAACCTACAAAAACTGTTTTATGTTCTTAAGACTGGATAGAAAATCATTCTCTTTCTATATATATATAGATATATTTACCTGCTGAGCGTGGTCCTTTCATTTTTCGCCAGATCATAGTCAGTTGTGATCACGTCTGTGTCGTGTGACAGGCGACCACACAATGGCGTGTGGCTTTGCCGTCTCATTTCTAATTCCGAGAAAGTGAAAGTAGCTTCTGTTCGTGCGAAATTTTCCTTTCATTTTGTGTTTACGTTGTTTTCAACAGTTACCGACAATACAAATCAAACTACGCCGTATTTTGCAGATATCCTGCGGCGTGAATGAAAAAAGGAGTCATTGGGAGAAAAGGTATGTGAGTGGGTGGTAAAAAATAATTAACTTCCTTCATGTTAACAAATATTGTTTTGCCTACCATGTTGCACTGAAACCTACACTCATTCACACTAACACGTTAAGGAAGACATCATGCATATGCACAGACGCGCACGTATTTGTATGTAAGCAAGTGTGTGCGAGCGTTACAAGTCCGTTATAAACGAGAATCGTGCTTCTCAGTATCGATGGGTCTGTCAGGCGTCAGGTCCAATCAAATATATCTTCTGGACGAGGTCAAGGTGTGCAGTTAGTCTATTCTAAATCATCCGATATTTCCAGCTTAGTTTACCATCTGCCCTTGAATAAACCATACACGCTTTCCATTGAGATTTACCTATTGCACGACACTAAACAGTTCGCTTACTTTGAGCAAACTTTTTCATTTGAGTTACAATAAATCGTTCAGGTTTTGTTGAATATTTTGTTGCTCAGTTGCGTCGATACACCCGTATTGTTTACAAGACAAGCATAGATGTATCGATGCTTAAAGCACATTCCGTAAACAGTGTGAGTTCTGTAAAATTAAATTTGTAAAACCTGAGGAAATAACTTTTTTCTTAGACCGTATAGTTCCCTCGACATCACAAAAGTAGATCAATCTGATTCCGAGTCACTTCCTTTTACTGCAACGTACACTTCTGTTTATTCACTATTTAAATTTATCCCAACAATTGTATCCCCCAAAATGGGAAAACAAGATTACCAAACAGTTTATTTTATTGTGTTACGTTGTTGTTGTTGTTTTCTAATTTAGTTGTAGTCCAAAACAGTCCTGCAGCGCAAAGATGTCGGATATAAGCTTCAAATTCATAGACGACATCACTGGTACAATTGCTGGTTAAAGTTTTATTCAGGATCAGAAACTTCGACATCACAGTCCTGAACAGGAACAGCAACCCGTCTTTTGAGTATTAAAAATAAGCGATCTGGATTATCTCCCTTGCACCATTTACCTCTCGCTGCTGTACGCTTGTGGGGCGTCCGGTCGCGCAACGGTTATCGCCAGTCACCAATAGTTTGAGGGTTGGCTTGTCCTGGGTTCAGCTTTCGTCTCGGGCATGCTGTTCTTTCTCTGCAGAAAGGAAGGAAGAAGATTTTAAATTAACTATTGCAGGCCAGCACTTCACTTCTCGAGGAGACACGGCGAGTGCCGAGACACTACGTGTCGGGGAGTGAAGGCTGCGTCTGCCGAAAAAGGTGTGGTGTTTGTATTTTTGTACAGCTCGAGGTTTTTGTATGCTGAATTTTGATGTATTCTTTTCAATTGACATGAATGAATAATTTTGTTCTCGTTTATAGCTGTCACTACACGCAGTCTGTGGGGCCGGGAGATGAGATGACCCATGGAGTGAAGGGCGGGCAGATGGGCCGTGTTTGGGTCTGGGTAATGCCATGGACTGATGGCCCTGGCTGATGCCATGAAAAGGTTTTGTGTTGTTTTGGGTTAGGATTAGGGTTAGGACATTTTATTGGAGAGCACTTTTGCCAAAATAACCTTTCTGTTTGTTTGTGCTTAGGTTGTATCTTGTTATTAATAGTAGAGGAAAAACTACACTGTATTTAGAATTATCGTAAAGCGTGAACATGCAAGAGAACAGCGAAAAGGTGGGATGGTGAGGGTAAGATTACTGTCCTGAATGTGCAATAATGTTTTCCTTTTGCCGATCGCCTAACCCACTGTACTGCTCTTACCCCTACGCTTTGCAAGGTATCAAGAACAAGCACAAACATGCCGACATGTACAGGCGGGCAAATATTTGTAGGCAAGCATGAGCAAATACTAAGTGATACTCATCAACGAGAGGGTAGGTTACTCAGGAACCACTGTTCTTTCAGGTGAGCAGATAAACAGAAATTGTATAAACCACTAGAGATCTATGAAATTAAATTTCTGTACAAGAATAGACTACTAGAGGTCTGCAATCGAACATAAGCTCTATGCTTAATTAAATATGCTAGACTGAGTCTGGCGCAGCCTGAACATCAGGTTTACTTCGAAGTACAATCTGTGTAAGTGCCTCGTGGTACTGATCTTGCTTTACTTATGTGAAAGGTAGACTTTACTCGTTGACATGGAGATGAGAACAGGTGTCTGAGAAGGCTGCATAAAACATTAAACCAATGACACACTGTTGCCACACCTGAGGGACACAAGGACCCCCTACTTGCAGCAGTCAAACAGAATAATCTGGTCTGGTTTGGCCATGAGATCCGGCATGAAAATTGACGTTCAGTCAATGACATTCACCTTGGATGGTGGTCGATGTCATGGTGACACAGAAAGAACTGATTTAGGAACCTCAAGGAGTAGACTGGCGTCCTGTAGAAGACCTGCTCTATCGCCCTATACAGGTCAGAGTAGCGAGTCTTGTCAGCTGCCACGTCTGTCCATGGATTCCCCACCAACATCCGGTACCAGTAAAAGGACAAATGACTGAATGTAACTGTTGAACAATAGCTCTTGTGATGATTAAAGCTTAAAGTCCGTGTCGTCAAAACTGAACGAAGCGGTTTAGTTAACTCAGTGAACAAGCAGCTGGGAGAGTTCTTTCAGACAACAGTAGGAGCAAGTCAAAGTCGTTTCACGCTGCCTGTACTGTTAAACATATTATAGAACATCCCGCGAAAAACCCTTTCACGACCACACCACCCTATCCAACAGTAGGAGTCCCATGTGCTACCTGCTGGAGACACCAGTTTTCAAACAAAAAAAAACTAAGGTACTTTAAAGTCTGTAATAAAAATCCTTGACGTTTAGTCTAGTTTTGTACAGCTTTTCTATTTTTAAAAATGTGGTTATATAATATGAGGTAGACGAAGGATTGCAAATTAAGATTCTGCACTGCAACATTTTACATGAACGAAATAAAGGTTTTTGCATGCATAAACTATTCAGAGCAATCGTTCTCAAAGTTGAAGGGTAAAGTCTGTTTTTTGTTTTGTTTTTTTTGTTTTTTGTTGTATTCCATTTCTTTCCTTGTCTAAAGGAAAGAAGAGAAAAACTTGCCATAGGAGTCTTTTGTCAGAGCTCGCATGCGTGTTGGATCACGTGTTCAGCTTGTGGCGGAAACAGAAAAAAGATGTTTTCACCTGTAAACAAGTCGTGATCTTGTTAGTTGATCAACACTCACGAGACACTCAGGTCCTGGTGAAAAATTTTACATCCATTCACTCTTCTCACTTAAAAATACTGTAGTGGCAGATGAAGTTGATGTTGACACTTCTGCTAATTGTACAGTTTAGTCAAAGCACAGGCGAAGAGGTGTCAAATCGGCATCAAACTAGCAAATAAATGGGTAGAAAACTGAAATGGTGAGTACATGCTCTTCTATATGCATTTCTGATTGTAAAAGGATAATGCATCAGTTCAAAATAATTTTAGCTTTGAGACTGCCTTCTAAAATGTCTATTGTCAGTGGACATAGACGGTGAGACATCAGTGACTATACTTAAGCCTTTTGTTCACTTGCTTACTTCGGTATGAAAAATTTTTTTAACGAAGATGTGTTGTCTTGATTAAAGACCATTGATATTAACCATATTGGGATCTCTGATATGATTAACATGCTGCGAGATTTGGTAAAATATCAGCGACAATTATTTTAAAAAGTTAAGAATGGGTGATTGTTCGTCTATATGTATATGCATGTGTATCAGTGATAGTTGTAATCAGTTTTCTTTGTTTAATTTCTATAAATGTACATGATATTTGTATTTCTGTGCTTTAGTTGGGTGAGCGTTAGTCTGTGTTTATAAATTATTATTGTTGTGCTTGCGTGCAATACGTCACACAGAAGTTGTCTCGACCTAACGGACATGTGAGGATACACGTGTTCCTTTACTTATTACTATTTACTTTCACAAACTTCTATTTTCTAATTCAGTCTGCACGGCTGTACGTCTGTGAGACATTCTCCATCATCCTTGTTTGGTTTCGCTGTCTCTTATTATCATCTTATCTTTGTTATTACTACAAAGCATCTCTGAAAGACGATACTGCATCAAGTCTGTGTGAATATCATAATCCTGCGATACAGAGACACCTGCCACACCCTTCTGTTTCCTTGCTTCTCAGTCATCGTTGACGAGAGGAAAATCCGGTTTTTCGTCGGCTGTATCCTCTGTTCTGTACTTGGTGCCACTTGTTTTCACATTTATTCTACGGTGACTCTGACTAAACACAGCTAAGGACAAAGCTGCGTGTCAGGAGCATATTGTCTGTCTGTCTGTCTGTCTGTCTGTCTGTCTGTCTGTCCGTCCGTCCGTCTGTCTGTCTGTCTGTCTGTCTGTCTGTCTGTCTGTCTGTCTGTCTGTCCACTGTTCTTACGACAGTCACATGGTACCAGAAGAACACTGGCATAGAACGGTAGCCTCTTTTCTTCCCTTGACTATCGTCTTAAGTGACACCCAGAATATTCTCTCGTACTTAATCAATCCCTGAGTAATTAAGATTAGCATCTTAAATAGACTGTGAACTTTCGTGACCTACTGACCAGCACGAGAGCTGAATGACAAGGTATTTATTCCATTCGGAAACAGCGTCCACAAAGAATCCTTGGCACTAAAAATATTTTGACCTGCTTCAGCCTGACGGTGTTTGCTGGGATACTAGCCCTTGTCTTCCGGTCAACATCCTACCAAGATCAGCTGACAGTTATTCCTGGTGACGTCATTTTTGGCGGCCTCTTTGACGTCAATGAGCTGGAAAATGGCGCCTGCGGTAAATTTATCCCAGAATCGGTCCAGGCAGTCGTCGCAGTCACGTGGTTTCTACAATCCCTCAACAACAGGAACTACATTCCTGGCTTCAAGATAGGTTTGCAGCTTTACATCAGAAAACATTTCAATTTTAAAGGAAATTTTTATTTTAAAAAAAAACATTAGAAGATGGAAGTCTTATTTCTTGTCACAGATATAATTAGTGAACTGAAATATTAACAATATTCAAGTATATCAAACATTCTTTAAATTTAAATGAATCAATAATTTGACTAAATTAGCAATATTTTCTTCTAATTTACTTCCGGTTACTTACTAAAAAGTGCTTTTTCGTCCTACAATGGCTACTAATATTTCTTTATTTCTTTCTCTGTGGCACAGCTTCACATTATATATTCTCGTTCTATTTTTCTTCATGATACTGTGACTGTCTGCAAGGTTTCGACGTTGTCCGGACATGCTCAAGTTCTGAAAGATCGGTAGATGGAGCTTTGAAACTTATGAACGACTACAGAGTTGGAGATGCTGCTAGTTCCACTACAGTTTTGTTTGGTAATGTTTTTGAATCTCAGACATATTAATTAATCTTGATGAACCTCAGTTTTATGTTGGTAGTGTTGATTTACTTACAAACGGGAACTAACTGTTCACCCACACCCAAGATAGTCGCCATCTGCCGCTTCTATCCATGACCTCCCCGCAAGGACCGGCACCAGTCAAGGAAGGAAAGAAGGAAAGAATGTACTCCAGCACCTCAGAATACTTGTCTGTTTGTCTGTGCGCTTTTGTGGTGCTTAGAAAGTAAACATAGTATGTGCACGCAGACCGTATCTGTACACAAACCCGAGCGGGTATATATATATATGTGTGTGTTAATAACCGGTACCTACCGTGCTTTCTCAGGGTTGCTAGGACCAGAAAGGACAGAAGGTGTAAAGCCTGTTTCAAGATGTCTGAGCTCTCTTCCCCACAACAAGCGCCTCTTGCAGATCAGTGGCTCAGCCACGGGTATGGAGCTTAGCAACAACGCTCTCTACCCCAACTTCTTTAGGGTGGTTCCATCCGACAGCACCCAAGTCAAGGTAGGATCCGACAAGAAATAGTCAAAATGTGTTTTTCTGCCCAATAGTACTCAACTCAAATTAGGTTCCACTGCTGTTGTATTAGTTTTGACCGACAGTGCTTTTGTCAATAAAGAGAGAGAGAAGAGAGACAGCGTGCGCGTGCAAGTGGTGTGGTAGTCGAATTATCAAATCAAGTGACAAAGTTTCTATGCCAGCACACTTTTAGGATGTCATTTATGTGGTTTACAATAAAGTTACCAAATTAAAGACAGTCAGCAATGATTGTGGCGGGATTACCAAATGACATGTGTCGGTCTTGTTTAACAAACAGTATTTTTAATAAATTCAGTACTTCTTCAGAAAGTGAAACAGGCTAGGAAGAAGTGTATTACTGATTACTAATATACTTTTCTAACTGTGATCTTTAAGTGGTTTTTTTTCGATCGAAAGTATACACCTCAGAGATTGACGAGAGGAAGTGTGAAATCTGTTGGCCAGGTGCTGGAAGAGCTACTAGTTCAGCTAGGATGGAATTATATTGCAATTGCCTACGACAGCTATGGAAGTTCTGTAGCAAAAGAACTATGGCGACTTGTAAAGAAAAAGAGGATTTGTGTACCCATATATGCAGAACTGCCTGACACATCATTTGACAAGGTGGCCCTGGAAATTGTTGGAAATGTATGTCTTCAATGTCTTCATTTTATTATCATTAAAAAACGCAAATGCGAGAGAGAAATGAAAGATTCTAATAATGCTAAAAAATTCAAATTTGTGTGATCATACGTAATAAATTTATCGACACACAAGTAAAAAAGAAATATATCCTGAACTATTCAAGCTTATATATATTTATTACTAATTTAAAAATGAATGAAGCACAAAGAAAAAAACAATGATAAGCGAATTAACGCTTGTAAGGAAACTATGCAAGCAGACTTGAGAAACAATTATATATATAATGAAACACATTAAGCGGGTTTGAGATTTTGAAATGAATCGGTCACTCAGTTATACTGTGTTCATCAGTTGTCAAGTCCTCAGAATGGCCTAGTAAGCGGCATCGTTATTGTGGCAAGCTCCTCCAGTCTGCGCAGGCTGATAGAGAAGCTGGGTGACTGCAAGCATGACGTCAGCCTTGTCCTAGGGGAAGCTGTGGGGCTTCAGCAGACAAATTTACAATCCACCCTGGGTACAATCGTGTCCATCGCACGTGGGGCGCTCGTGACGTCGCCGCCTTATTTCCCGTTGCCCGAATTTCAGTCATTTTGGAACGACCTTTGGACAAATCAAACACTTTTCAATGATTATGTAGGAAGAATTCCTTGGCTGGCGGGATTGTTTCAGCAAGTGGCTCAGTGTGACTTCAGACAGTCTGACTGCTGGGATAGGAGAAGGCAGGATGTCAACAGCGTGGAGAAGACTGTGAGTCTGTACACGGGGTATCACTTGAAAGCAGCTGCAGTCCTGGCAGCTTTCTTGAAGCAACACACGGCAAGGTGTTCAGGTTCAAATACCTCCTTGTGCCAAGATTTGATTAAACTGAAATCAGATCGTACCTCCCTACTGCAAACCCTAAATTACTCAGTCATTGCACTCAGCGAGTTCAGGTCAGAGATTTCTGAATTTGGGAATGTGACAGTCGCATTTGATGGAAAGGGAGATCTCAGACTGAGTGGGACCGTCAGCTACGCTGTCTACAATTTTCAGTTAGAAAAAGATAGAGAGTACATCTTCAAACAGGTATTGCATTTACTTTAAATAATATTGTTCAATAATATATATGCAAAGTTAAATATTTTATCGTTTATTATCCATAAAACGATCGTTGTCTAAACATTCGACAGCAACCATTACATTGACTAGTGAACAACTGTATAACCCGTATTACATTTTTTTACATTAATTATAATAATTATAATATTAAATTTAAGACAAACACGCCAGATGTGATAATCTAACAAACTGTTACATCAAAGAAAGACGGGAAAAGGTGCATCTTTATAAAGCTTAGCTGTCAGTTCATTTCAGTCCTGTCGTTCTTGCAAGCATCACTTGTCTTTTTTGCAGGTAGCGACATACGCAGACGACAAACTCTCGATCCGAGAGTCTGACACAGTCTTTTACAGTAAAGATGATTCACCTTTGACCTGGTCACAAAGACCGCTCGCTCAGTGTGACGTCAACCACGACTGTCTTCAGTGCGTCGATGACGTGTCTAAGGACGTCCTCTTCATCAAAGGAGATTTTTATGTGGTTGGCATTCTGCCCATACACGAGAAAAACCTCTCCTCATCTCTGACATGCGGGAAGATCAAACCGTTCGAAGGCGCGGACTTAGCCGAGTCCTTGGTCTTTGCAGTGAAAGAAATAAACAAAAAGGAAGGAATGTTTGAGGTGAGGAAATTGTCTGGGGTAATTTTTTTTTCTAAGCTTTCAGTACCTTTGCTGCTTCTTGAGACTTTGGAGCATCCTGATTGGTGGTTTTGAGTTACTCACGGCTCAGTTATTGCCTTTACATCTATTGTAAGTATTCGAGTTGAGAGTTTTGAAACATGTTACTAAAACATCAACTGTGCAACAAAATTGGTCAAAACGCAGTTCTTTGAAGTTTCTTGATGAAACGCTCACGTGTTCTTACAAGAAAGTGCTAGTCTATTAACAGACTTTATCAGCTCGCTCTCTCTCTGTCTCCCCCTCTCTCTCTCTGTCTCCCTCTCTCTCTCTCTCTGTCTGTATCCCTTCTCTCTCTCTCTTGGTTCTTCAAACTAAAACTACATTTAAAAGTGAAACCCAAGAGCCCTTGCTGAATTATTATTATTATTTACTATGGTATTGAAGGACATCTTGCCAAACCGGAGTATTGGTCTCCTGGTGATCAACTCTTGCAGTAGTCCTCTTCGGGTTCGTCATCTACTATTAGACCTGCACACTGGTCGTCTGCTCCTGCCTGACGAAAGTAATATGAACAGTAGTGTTATACTTCCTAATATTATGGGATACGTAGGCTCCCTAAACAGCGGAGAGAGTATGGCGGCTGCTGACACCCTTAACAGTATTGGCAAACGTTTTGTACAGGTCAGTCACTGGTTTTTCCGACAATAGACACAAAGTTAATAGTGTCTTGCTCTCGAAAGTTGTAGAATGTATGGCAGTCTCTTTCAGTGATAACATGAGAGCAGTAGACATTGGTAGACTTTTAATCCACTTTTATTTCGTTCCTCCTTCGCCACTCTATCATTTCAGGAAACATTTTCGCTGACTAAAATAAACTCAATTTTTTTTACATTGTTTATCCATTTCTTCTGAGTGGTTTTTCAACGGAAAAATACAAGTAATTTATTTTAATTCTTTTCATTAGCACTTTTTGTCAGACTATTATTTATTCTCTGACATTTCTGCTGTTTTTCTACACGTGACTAATTTTTTTTTTCATTAATTTCGATAATTTAATTTTTCGTGGTTTTCTGTGGGGAATAATAGAAATAATAATATCAGGTTGACAGTCCCACAATAAAATACGGTACCTTTCTCATTTCATGCTTAAATTTGGTTTAGGTGAGTGCTGCTTCCACTTCTACTTATCTCAAAGATAGAGGCGTCTACCCCTTTTTCGTGCGTCTGGTGCCAGCAAATGACATACAGGCAAAGATCCTACTGGACGTGGCCATGAAGCTGAACTCTACTTACATCCAGATCATCTACGACCAAACGTTGGAGTATGCAAAGGGACTTGTGCATGAGGTGGAAGAAGCGCTGAAACAGAAGTTCACCGAAATCTGCATCGCTCAGAAAATTGAGATAAGTCCTGATGTAGATGTCAGCGCCTTTAAGAAGATCAAAGATAAGCTGCGAGTAAAGAGTTATGCACGGCTGGTCATTATCATATTACAATCAACAGAAATTTACAGACTAATGGACGCCATTCTGCCTGAACTAACTGACGACGACAACTTCCTGTTCGTTGCAAGTAATTCTTGGGGCAGACAGCAGGACCTCATCCAAGGCAAGATCAAATTAGAAGGCTCGCTTGCTCTCTCTCTAGAAAATGAGTTCGTATCGTCCTTTGACACCTACTTCCGGTCCCTGGACCCCACACAAACAAACAATGTTTGGCTAAGATATTTCTGGGAGACCAAGAAAAACTGTTACTTTGAAAAAAGTTTTGAAAGGAAAGGAAAAAATGGACCATGTCTGAAGAACATATCAGCTGAATATGTCAGTTCTCCCGATCCCTCACTTCACATTGAAGCCGTGTATGCCCTTGTGCTTGGCTTCAACCAGTCCTTGAACCAGCAATGTGGACCTCTTGCTCGGCAATTGTGCGACACTTTCAGTTCTACAAAATTCTACGAAGTCTTGAAGAAAGTTAAGCTGGACCTTAACAACACGAGCAGAAGAACGGAGGTGTTTGATGACAACGGAGACGGGCTGGTGGGCTTCAAGATCCTGCAGGTCACTCGTGACAGGACCGTAGATGCAGTGGTCTACAAAGAGGTACATTCTCAACTAGGTTCCCATAGCTTCATTCAGTATTGCAGCCAGTGCTGGTCTCAACTTGCTGTGTTATCATTTCCATTCTGATTAATATGTCACTAACGCCTGATTCCTATAACCGTCTTACATACTTATTCAGGTTGGGTCAGGAGATTCTCAATCAGTCATCTTAAACGACAGGGAGCTAACTCTGCCTGGCGGTACGTTTTCATCAGTCTGTCCGAATCCAACAGAGTGCAGAGCGTGCAACAAGTCAGACCACCATCACAGGTATTCCAGATTATTCCTTTGTCACCCATGCATCGACTATATTCTATAGAGTTGTATTTGCATACAATGTTTTCTCTGTCAGGTCTTCGACAACATCAATGTGCTACATTGTACTACATGTACAGTCTATTTCTGTTTTCTTTTCAAGCGACAGTATCAATAATCTCACCTTACCGGTGATCTTGGGAGTCAGTCTTGCCTTTGCCGCCACTGTCATCGTTCTTCTTGCCCTTGTCATTCATCTCTGGCGACGTGTGAAAGCAAACGGTTTGAATCCTTAGGAATTATGATTTTTGTCATGGTGTTTCAGTTTCAAATTTTTTTCTTGTAATATCTTTACGGACAAACATTTACCAGTTCTTTCAGTAGATGAAGCCTTCACAACGTAAACTTTTTTGTGAATTATCTTCACGCCTGTGTTGTTGAACTGCTGATAGGCTTTTATCTCGAAAATGGAAAGGAAATAGTCGCCCATATATAACTGAGCTTGCATTGAAACTTACCAAGTCAGTAGGTAAAAATTGCCCCCGATTAAAATTGACTAAAAGAACTATGTGCTTCATTTTTGTTTTACTCCGTATCTACAGATAGGAGGGACAGGACCCTCCGGTACAAGCCAGGTGCTGGAGGCTGTGACCCCAACGTGCAGAGGTCAGATCATGGCTCAAGCGAGGCTGATCCAGGTGACCACTATGATGATCTCGGGAACATGGAATGTCACCTCAGTGATGGTGTCTTGAATCGTGATGCTGACGATAAAATTGCATGTCATTCCAGGATGAGTTATTCACCACCGGCAGCATGTAACAGAGTGCAGAAAAGACGAACTGAATACATTACGCCAAGTCAGTAGATTATAAAGACCGAGATACGTATTTTTTTATTTATTTGTTATCCCCTAAAACCGGTTAAAGGTATGAAATACCGCAGCCTAGTAGCCTATGGAAGGTGAAGGAGAGTGGTTCACAGTGGATAGAGCACGACACGTGGACGGTGTAGTCCAACCTTCGTTTCTTGCCGCCTTTATCGTCCCTGATAAATCAGGTGCCTGCTTTTTAGAAGACAGTTGCTGGAGGGGGACAGAGGGCTTTTATTCAGCAGGCCTCGAACCAACACTGGATTGTGTTTTCGACTCCAGTCTAAGGAGTATGCTATGTCCCTAAGCCCTGATTGGTCTTCAAAGCAGCTGACGATGTTACCAACCACTTGTCCACTCCATGAGGTCGTCAGCCCATGTTTTCTTAACCTCCCTGAACTGATAGATCATCTTAAGTCCAAATGACCTCAAATGACTTCAGTCTTGTCAGCGTTGACAAGTTTTTGTTTGCCCCAAATAATTTCCTCATTTTCTTATATCTTGCTCAGTCAATTGCCTCATTTCGCTATGTTTTATCTAACTTTTGCCTCATTGTCTTACTGGTGATATCGTCTTTGGAAATACGAATAATCTACAAAGCTGTATTCTTTTTTGCTTGAATCCCGTTAGGATATAAGACTCGTATGAATATGAAGATTGTGATGACCAGAGAGCATATAAACATAACAAGTGGAGAAAGATGTCAGCCAGATGTGGTTTGGTCTGGTGAACGCTGCAGTTGTCTGCAGCATCTGGAGAGCCTCCTCCAGTTCTGAACCTAGGTCTGAGACAATTGAACCTGTACACTGTCTCTAACATTTCATCCTAAAGTCTGTTATTCATTCTAATTTGCTTCTGATGTCTATTTTCACAGTCATCAGTTTAGCCCTTTCTGCGGTGATCTTCATGCCGTACGTTGCTAATTCAATTTTATTTAAGAAAAAAAAATTTCACAGAATAATTAACTAAGCTTAGCTTTTTTAAAAATTAATTAGGTTCAGCGTTAAGTTTTAATTACCTAATGCTAGCTGGTGCAAATTAAAAGTGCTGTTTTAATTGTATGTATTGTTTAACTAAATAAAGAACATTTTGTATATTAACGCTTACACATCCTATTTTCCTTATGCTCATTAGACTTTTGTTAGCTTTGTTAGCTGTTGTAGAATTAATGAATGTATGCACACATTTGTATGAGTTATGTGTGCACGTACGTGTCTGTGTGTGTGTTTTCGAGCACTTTGTTTCTAAAATTACTCGCACTGCTGTTGTATAGTGGATACTATCGACGATGACTACGACGACGACGATGAGTGGGGAACCATTGGGTTTATTATGTGTTTAATATCATTTTCTAATAAATTCGATTTCTCTCTTTTTTTCATTTCTTTCTGTCGTTTTTCATACTGTTGTGTTGTCAGAGATGCTTTACAAATGTTTTAATGTGCACTGTCACTATAAATATTATGTACATGTTGTATATGCCTCTAAATCATTCAGCCAAATACTTGTCTCGTCCAAAAAGATGAGTTAGTATTGATTGGTTCATTAAGAGTTTAACGGATTGTGTCTTGATCATCAGAGTGACATTACACGACAGAAATCATTTAAAGGTTGTTTTAGGGATTTTACATTATTTTACGATAAAGTTACTCTAGATATATATATATATTACATTTTCTACCCGTTGCAGCAACTAAACAAAATGCAGACGGTTATGAAATGTGATATCACATCGTGAATTAGAGTAATTTTAAAGGTTAAAGCTGTGGTTACGGAAAAAGATAAGGTATATTCCATATGTTACAAACATCTCACGGAACCTAACCCGTGTATTTCATGAGGTTATAAACGCTTTTGTTTTATCTTGTGAAATCTTGAAAACGAAACACAGACATCGATCACCCAGTGGTTGAGGTTTATTCCAGCAAAGAAAAATCAGAGATGACTAAATTAAATTGTAGAATGATTCTACACAAGACAACATTAGGCTCTAGAAATTCTTTGACAGGAACGGCAATCCGTCCTTGATTGTTATTATTACGCGCTCTGGATTGTCCCCCTTGTATCGCGTGTGTTTAAAGTACAGTAACTATGAGTATGTCATCGTGAAGTTCAGGGACTTCTGACTTGACCCAAATTTGGAAGGAAGACTTCATGAATACTTACAGAGGTTCAGGACACATACAAATATGAATAATAGTAATATACCTTAATTATTTTAACTTTAACATGTATAAATGCACAAAGCGTGTGAAATACATCATAATGGCTCAGACAACTTTCTTAAAAATTGTAAAACTCCTGACATGGTGTGAACAAGATCTAAGAAATATTTCTTTTTTTAAAAAACTCGTTTAGATCAATAAATAAAGTGTTTTATAATGACTGATTTAAACTCCGTTTTTAAAAATGTAGAACTATAGTATACACCGAGTCATTCATGCATGAATGCATACTGTTCTCTATAACAGACACAGATCAACATTGATAGCTTTCGCTTCCCTAACCGTCACGCTCGAATGACAAGCTGTGTGACGCAAGTTACTTAGGAAGGAAAAAAAAAAAACATCGTTTGTAGAGGTAGCTCACCAGATCGCATTGCACACCTGAGACTGTCGCACATGTCCTGGACCGTAAAGGTGAGTTCGTAGGTGTGTAGACAGCGTGCTGTAGCGCCATAGGTGACAGCTTCCTAGTGGGGTTCTTTTTATTTTCTTTCGTCCGCTGTTTGTAAAGCAAACTGGTTCCGATAAAAACAAAAAGCTTTTCATGAAAATATTCACTCGGAGTCATAGGTTATCACAGTGAAACATTATTGTTATTCCTCCAATGTTCCAGACCAGCCTGACCGGAACTACTGCACCAGCAATCGCGTTTGAATTCACTCCAAGAGAGAGAACGAGTTACAAATGGCCAGGTGGGTTTGTACCTTTCCAGTAGTTATGTATTCTTAAAAATACTTAGATCGTATTTTAAATGCTTACTTTCATTAGATTATTACTTTTATTATACATGTATAAAGGCTTACATGTAACTATTTTAAAATGTTCATCATGCCTAAAAAAATCTAGAAACAGGAAATCCAGATCAAGGTAAGGAAATGGTTTTAATTAGTAGATATTTTAGATTGTAACCAAACTTTGTGATAGGACCTTCGGTTAATTGCGGCACCTGAAAGACCTAGAGCCAATCAGTCCGTTCCTTATTGTTGTCCCAGGGAAGAGGGAGGATGTTCTCAAGGAGAATTTTCCTCTAAAATTCCAGTTCTGCCCAGCAAACACACCAAGATTGGCCCAAGCTTGGTGCTTTATTGGTCTTCATTTGGAACAATATTGGATCTTCTTCACAATTCACAATTCCTTACAATATAGGACCAAGATGGAAATATTAATGGGGCCTCATTTGGCCCTAGACTGGCTTAGTCTTGATCGAATCTTGGCACCAATATGTCGCCCATCTTATCGCAATATTGGAAGAGTTGTTTTCCAAAAGTGGGTTCTCTTTGGTGCGAGGTTCAGATCCGGATCATATGGCTTTCCAATATCAAAAGCAGTTGTAAAACACGAAGCTCGCCTGATGATCGTGGTCTACTCATAATGTGTGCTTGGTGTTTCACAATCGCTTTTGCTTTTACCGTGCACGAGACGGCACTAGTTACATTCAAATTTCACAAACTTATACGTTTATTTCTCTCGTTTAACATGGGAAAATGTACAACAGGTATAGCAGGTGTAGAGCCACATACACGAAGAGGTATGTAAATTTAAAATGGATTTATTTACATTTTTACAAATGCATACCAATTTTATCCTATTTTACACATGTCCAACTCGTAGCACCAACAGTTTCTAATGGATACCTAAGTTACTAGGCTACTGATGACTACTGAGGGTGGGGGGAGGGATTTCGAGGTACGGAAACCACGTGACAGCGGACCAAAACACCTATCCGGTGCAATGGACCTTATTCACGCAAGCGCCATCTTGAAACCATAACGGAACCTCAGATGCCAGTGGCTACCTAGACTGAAATATGTATCAAACGGTCCGTGATACTTGATTTGGAATCCACTCCACTTTCTCAATTTTACGATTATCGTAAGATAAACGCTACAGAGACACAACATTTTTGGAAGATAATAAAATGAAGCTTGTTTGACACTGCTTTGTAATTGGTAGCATGATGCCAATGAAGCTTTCGGGGGGGGGATGGGCTGAAACGTATCTCCAGCACTGGAAATAGGAGAAACTGAACATGTTATATATAAAATGTTATATATAAAGTCATGTGAGCCGCTTGACGTGGGAACAGACAATATGGACAGTCTACGTGTTACAGAGTTCTTCCTGCAATAAGGGAAAAGATAGTAATGAATGTATCCACCAGTCCCGCTGTGGCGAACAGGGTGCAGACACTTCTTTTTGCGATTTTGCACTCTTAGTGGGGTGGAGATCTGGTGGAATTTAGGGAGTGTTGTGGCAGGCACCGCAGTTTGCTTTCAGACCGTTGCGCGCGGACCTCAACTGAATTTGATCTCTCCTCCCTATGACTTTTTACTCGGCTGTTATTTATCGAAGCGTAGCTGTTGGCACTCTACTCCGGAGTCTGTCATGCATGACCCTAGCTTTGACCTGCTTCTGAACTGAAGTACACATACCTGTGCTACACACTAGTCGGGTATTTGCAAGAGGCCTTTGTACTTTCCTTCAAGAGAAATATATAGACCTTTGAATTTTATAGACATCCATCTATTTTTAAGTTAACGTTTCTACTCAGGAGCAGTAGTAGGACGATACATGTAGATGTAACACAGCACTTAATATTTTAAAGACATTAGCACTACGAAACAAGACTCTGTAAATTTATATCTATATGTAAGTTTATAAATTTACTGTGAATGTTTTGTAAGCAGTGACTACCACCCCCTGTGACACGGGCTGATGGCCTAAGCAATAACTTGTTCGTTTGGTTTTTTTTTTTTCTATCTCTCTCCCTTTCTCTAGGTTTTTCTTTTATTTTTATAGGTATGTAGTATTTTAATGCCTATATATATATGCTTTGAGACATCTATGTAATACACCCAGGTTCCAAATATGTATAATTGTATGTTCTATATAATCCACATATTGCGATGTATTTTTATGTAATGCGTTCGCAATGTACAAAGTCATTGTGAATTGATAGGGGCCGATGGTCTAATGAATAAAATATTCGTTTTTTCATTCATTCGGTCTGTCTCGTTTTTCTCTATAGGAGATAAGACGGAAATTCGGTTGTCACTAATACCGAGAAAATCCGCTGACCTGGTTTTGGGTCTCGCCCTGCCCTCTTTTTTGGCTACGGCATCTAGTGACAGCTGATTATAATCTATAGCCTGACCTACTGGCTTACTATTACACACGATCGAGTTCCCCTCCCAGCTTGCTGCATTCTTTTTCACCTATTCGCTTCTGCCTGCCATGTGCATACCATAGATGCCTGTCACGGTCAGGGCAGGTAGAGGGGGATAGGGGTATAGCTGCCCCCTGTGTTCTTACCCCTCTACCCCATGGAAAGCGTGGAAATCAGTCGTGGATCCTCATGTGCTGTTCGTTTGATGCTCACCCCTTGTCAGCTGGATGGGGAGTGAGATGGACGTGATGCGAGACACAGGACCGTTGACAGAGGGTGAGACAGACCCAGGGACCAGCAACCCCGTGTACAGCAAAGGTGCTCCACCGCCTACTTGACAGCGCCATGGAGACGCACCTTGGAATGATCGCCCACCTACAGACTGAGGGAAGGGACCTAGCATATGACGTAATGGCTAAAAATGCTCCCAGGGTTTATAGCCGATAAATAAAATGTTTCAAATGGTGTCTACACATTTTAAGCTGGACGAGGACACATGTACTGAGGACCGTCACCTGGGGACAACCACGTAAAGAAAACTAGATTCGCCATTTGGAAATTCATCAAACGCTAAACACAAAACGTCGCTCTCCAGTTTTTTTATTTTTATGGCATTTTTTCTGTTCAGTTGTATGCTGTTCATTGGCGTTTTTGCTGTTGCCATGATCCCAGCGAGCGCCCAAGACCAGCTAAACGTCATATCCGGTGACGTCGTCATTGGCGCTTTATTTGAAATCAACGTGCTTGAAAATGGCGCTTGTGGCGAGTTCAGCGCAGGAACGCTTGAGGAAGTCCTGGCAGTCACCTGGTTTCTACAGTCTCTCAATGCCAGAAACTTCGTTCCTGGGATCACATTAGGCAAGGTTCTTTTGCTGACAGATACTAGAAACGGGACGACATACAGACAGTAAAATAAATACAGACATTAAAACACATACTGACAGCAGAGCACGGTTATACAGTAAAACACAGATGTACAGACAGTAAAACACAGATATACAGACAAGAGAAAACACTATCTCTCCACTTCTTGAATAAATTCTATAATTTGCTCTCTCCGTCCCATGCATATTTTCCTCGCCTGTCTAGTTGTCATTTTTGTTGTCAATATTTATGTCTCCTGCCATATATTATGACTAAGAATACATTTTCTTTCTAAAAGGTTTGGATGTCTCCCGAACTTGCTCCAGTACTGAAAAGGCTGTAAACAGTGCTATTCGATTTCTCAATGACTACAATGTTGGAGACATCGTCAAAGAGACACCTCTTCTATATGGTAATGTCAGCCTAACGAGGACTGTTTCTCATTTTTATTAAGATGAGTGGGTGGATGAGTGGAGTGAGTGAGCGATCAGACGATGCTAAATCAGGTTCAAATCACAGGTTTGCTAGGACCTTCCAGGACCGAAGAGGCCAAGGCCATTTCACGACTGCTAGGGTCACTTCCGCCAAACAAACGTCTGTTGCAAATAAGTGGCTCGGCAACGGGAAGCGAACTCAGCGACAAGACCCTCTACCCTAACTTCTTCCGGGTAATTCCCTCAGACAGCACCCAAGTCAAGGTGGGATTTGAGTTTGCGCTCTATCCTTTGTTTTTTCATACTAAGGCTACAATAATGTGGAAAAATAAGTAATTTTTATTGTCTAGGCACAACTCCAGGTCAAACTGCTGTTATTTTAATGCGTAATAAAAGGCTTACTGATTGGCGATTGTTATGTTTACTAAGTCGACAGCTGTCCGGATGAAAATTCAGCGATATTGTTTGGTACCAGGTTTACAACTGAAACTTTTCTTTCACTACGAGTGTTCCATTTACTTTTTTTTTATTCAGGTGCTGCACAAGCTGCTACTGCAGCTGAAGTGGAATTATGTGGCCATCGCATATAATGATGACAACTATGGCCGCCCTCTGGCAACAGAGTTACGGAGTCTGGCCGAGGAGACAGACATCTGTGTACCTGTCTTTGTCAGTCTACCTGTCGACTCCCGTTCCATCCTGTTTGAGACCAGAGCTTCGGACCTTGTTAATGAGGTGCATCTCCTTTAAAGAACTGGCATATTTGTAATAACAAACAATACATTTGACTGGGCTTATACCCGATAAATAAATAAAATTAAATTAAAAAGTCTTTGGACGTAAGGAAAGTTCGTGAATAATCGAAAGGAACGAAAAATAAAGAATTGTTAAACATTCTAAATTACTCTTCTGTAAATATGAGCATGTTTTATGTGAAGAAAATGAACTATGATGATGATGTTAATAAATGCAGTAAAACTAATTATGTTTCAGATGAACAGTCCATCTAATGGACTAGTCCGAGGCATCGTTATTATCGGAAGTTCGTTCACCATCAACAGACTGGTCAAGAAGCTGTTCGACACCGTCAAATACGTGAACCTTGTTCTGGGGGAAACCGTGGCCTTGCAGCAGAGGAACCTCCAAACCACTTCCGGGCAAGTGATGTCAGTTGCGCGCGGCACTCTTGTGACGTCACCGCCTTACTTTCCCTTGCTGGAATTTCGTTCATTCTGGAACAATCTCTGGACCAATCAAACACTTTTTACGGAATACGCCACGAGAATTCCCTGGCTCGGTAGCTTTTACACCCAGCTAACCAGCTGTGATCCAAAACAGTTAGCTTGTTGGAACAGTAAAAAGGATATCATCTCACCTTTGATATTTGAAAAGGCCAGTGGGAAGGATGTCAGTCTATACACGTGGTATCATCTGAAAGCTGTCGCTGTCATGGCCTCCCTTTTAAAACAAGAACAGGCAAAAAGATGCATCAGCTCAGGGCCAGGCTTGTGTCCAGCTCTGAAAGCTCTCATCACAGACCGAACCAGTCTCTTAGACACTCTACGTAACTCTACCTTGTCGCTGCAAGAGCTTGGGACAGAAATTTCACAGTTTGCTAACATAAGTTCTCTGGCATTTGATATCAACGGTGAGCTGCGTATAAACCAACCCGACAACAGTTATACAGTCTACAACCTTCAACAAGATGGTGGCTCTCAGTACATTTTCAAGCAGGTATCTTGTATTTCTCATACTATTATTATTTATTGTCTTATTTTGTCTTTGTTATTGTCTGTTTCAATATTACTATTTTGTATATCTTATTTTGTATTGTATGATGCTTATCCTTTTCGTCTATTTTATTGTGTATGTTATTGTATCTTTCCATTTTTATCATTAATCTATTTGTTCATTTATGACTACTCAATTTATATTTTTATTATTTAGTTCATTTATACATCCATTCAAAGGAAGCTATGTTATTTAGACGTTTATCAAAGTCATGCAAATAGTGTGCGAAGGATGAATAGAAAGACGCTGCAATACTGAGTGGTTGAATTAATGGAATCAGTCGAGGGAGACTTGTTTCAAGTTGTCATGGGTCGGTGATCACGCTTGCTCCAGATTGCGACATTCACCAATGAGCAGCTGGCACTGAAGACTTCTGATGCAATCTTCTACACTGAAGGTGGAAGTCCTCTCACTTGGTCCGACAGGCCACTCGCTCAGTGTAACGCCAACCACGACTGTCTCCAGTGCGAGAAGGACGTAGCCAATGACGTAGTCTTCATGGAAGGAGACGTTTACGTGGTTGGCATCGTGCCAATACACGAGACCAGCACGTTCTCCTCCCTCCACTGCGGCAAGATCAAAACTCTGGCTGGCGCAGACATTGCCGAGTCGCTGGTTTTTGCAGTAAAACAAATCAACAAGAAAGAGGGCATTTTTAAGGTACCAATAAGGAGTGTATTTTAAATTAATATTAATTACTTTGTATAATTGATCAAATGACATTTTTGGTGGTTGTTACAATGTTACTAGTAAACAAAAATATTTTTCAGGTGTTAGGTTTGATTTATGATGTGCAAACTGTTTTAGTCAACGTTTAGCTGTCGCATTATCACGCTAATAACCTATCATTAAATTTATTTATTATTTGTTTTTGGTATACGTGTTTGGATCCTGACAAATTTATCGTCAGAGCTTGTAAAATAAAAGTAAGAAAATAAAGTAGACAAAACTTTATAATAATATAAAGGCGTTGGATACTTCTGGGAAATTGTGAAACGAAAACACCTGGAGGAAAGTACAAAGTAAGAACATTGCGTGTTAATCACATCTTATCAATAGCAAGTCTTTTATTTGTAAAAACATATGATAGACGATTTCAACCTCTCATAGACACAAAATACGTGAGAACAGCGAAATTTCTGACTAAGACAATAGTTGATCCCCAAATGTTCAATTATTTGCATCTTCAAATGCAGGACATCTTGCCAGGACGTAAGGTTGGTGTGTTGCTGATCAACTCCTGCAGTAGTCCACTGCTTATTCGACAGCGCCTTCTGGACCTGCACACCGGTCGTCTGGTCCTGCCTGATGGCAGCATGCGCAATAGCAGTGTTATATTGCCTTATATTATGGGATATGTAGGCGCTTATGCCAGCGGAGACAGCATGGCGGCTGCCGACACTCTTACAAATATTGGCAGACCTTTCGTTCAGGTGAGTCCTTGCGGTATCAACCTACAGCAAAACCATCTTACAATCTACCAATACTTTGTTTTACGCTTGAGATTTAATCAATATTGTCAGGACTTTTCTGTTTCTAAATATTGGGTCTTGCATTTAATGTCCTCGCTTTCTTGAAGTAAACGTCATAAGTATTTCTTCTTTTACTGATTCTTTGTTTTGTTCCTTATAGATCAGTGCTGCTTCCACCTCTCCTGTCCTCAAAGACAGATCTGTGTACCCTTACTTCATGCGAGTAGTGTCACCAGACAACATTCAAGCTCAGATCATGCTGGATGTTGCCGTCAAGCTCAACGCCAGCTACATTCAGATCGTGTACGACAAGACCATCGCGTACGCTCGAGCATTCGTGTAGGCCATTGAAGATGCCGTGAAGAACAACTACGCCAAGGTCTGCATCGCTCAGAAAATCGCCATCACTCCAGTGGATGAGGTCAGCGAGTACAAGTGGATCAAGGACGAGCTCCGGAAGAAGAGTGCTGCCAGGCTGGTCATTGTTTTAGCGTATCCTGCAGAAATTTCTAAGCTCACAGACGCAATTCTACCGGAGCTTACCCCCAATGACAACTTCCTGTTCCTAGCAAGTGAATCGTGGGGCAGACGTCAGCCACTCATCGAAGGCAAGACTAAACTGGAAGGTTCACTCGTCCTTTCACAAGAAATTCCAATCGACTTGTCATTTGACGCTTATTTCAGGTCGCTGGATCCCACACAAACAGAAAATATTTGGCTGAGAAACTTTTGGGAGACACGAAAAAGCTGTTACTTTGACAAAAGTTTTGAAAGAAAAGGCAAAACAGGAATGTGCCCTGACAATGTAGCCGCTGATTATGTCGACGATCCAAGAGCTTCTCTCCACATACAAGCCATGTACGCCCTCGTCATTGGCGTCAACCAGACTCTGAGTCGCCTCTGTGGGCCTGCAGCTCGCTCCGTGTGCGATGCTGTCCACTCGGATGATCTTGTCAAGACACTAAAGACGGTGAAGCTGGACTTGTACAATACAGGTGAGCGTACACAGGTGTTTGACGACAACGGAGACGGGCTGGTGGGCTTCAAGATCCTGCAGGTGACGAGGGACAGGACAGTCTCGGACAACACCATGGTCTACAAAGAGGTAAGCTGCTTGAAACTGTGGTGTGAAATTAAATGCAACAAGTTTCATTTATTCATTACTTTATCCTTACATAACAAAATTTCTCAAAAGAACGATTCTATTCCATGAAACACATTTTAACATAAACATGGCATCAGATGTCTTTTAACTTGTAGTAACTGTGTTGTTATGTCTACACATTCTATTTAGTGATAAAAATTGTTACAATCACTTCTACTCATTCTCTTTCACACTCACTCACTTTGTCTCTATTATAGTAGAACTTCTACCTTAACATTCGCGATGCTCATTGTACATATTTTTTTTATATTTTACATACTTTGATGTGTTGTACATATTTTTTAATAAGTGAATATTTCGACCATTGTCTTTTGTCTTCATTGTCTTGTTATAGTCACCTCTCGTTTATCATTGTCTCTTGTAATTATTGTTTTTTTCATCTGAATAGGTTGGCTCGTGGGCGCATCAGACTCTGTCCCTAAATGAGAAGGAATTATCGCCACTCAGCCGACAGATATTTCTATCAACGTGTCCTAACCAGGTGGAATGTGATGTTTGTTTTGCGCAAGAAGTATCGACAGCACGGTACAACGCATTGGTTTTTTTCCCCATACCCTCCTTACTACCCCATTAAGCCTCTCCTCTTCCTTTCTTTTCCCCTTTGTTTTTTTGTTGGTTGTTGTTTGTTGTTGTAGTAGTAACCTTTTCTAACAGGTTTATTAATAATTTTGTATCATCATTATCTAATTTTGTTAGCCGAGCTGGTATTCCTGCCTCTTCATTTGTCATCTTCAAATGACTTTTCTCTTTTCCAGCACAAGCAATGTCCAAGACATCAACGCAGCGGCCATTGGTGTAGGTGTTGCCTTCGCTGTTGTTGTCTTCATCCTGCTTGTTGCACTTCTGTGTATGTGTCTACTCTACAGGCGGAAAGGTAACAATCATAAACAATATAAAATCTTTACTTTCCAGTGCTTTCCACTTATACTTAAAATGTCAGAGATGTATGATATCAATCCGTCTTCTTCACGAAGTTGATGGAGGACGTCCAGACCAGCTTCACAAGTCAAACGTCACGCAAAATAACACATTGAAAGTGCCTCAAAAATGTTTATGAGATTACATAGTAGATACTTTCTTGAAAAATGTTTGCTAAATATTTACTTTACTATGTTGTCTCTCAGCTAAGAGTCAGCACAAGAGTGCTACGATGTTGGACACCAGGACCCGTCCACAGTTCACAGCACCATCCGAGTTCGTCAACAAAGACACCGACAATGAAACATCGGGCGTCTACCACAGTCTACATCCCGAGGATGACAGAAGTCATGCTGCTCAGACTGAGATGCATTCTCAGCCATCCTGCTGCACACCAGGGAAGCGATTTACACATGCAGGGTACATCACTCCAGTTAATGGACACCGACTCCCTCCTTCTCCTCTTCCCCAAGAACAATTGTTTTAAATAACTTCAGAAGCAAAACCAGTTCATGATGAGACTAATGGACTTCGTGTGACCGGTGAAAAAAGATAACCTAAAATATTTGACATAATGTGCTAGGTTTAAAACTGTGGATCTCGCTTCTTTTGCTTACTGTTGAACTTTTTATGGAAAGGAATTTATTTTAGAAACTTTTGAGATATTTATTTTTTTAATTTCAACTTCATCAGTTCAGAAACAGGACAGCGCTGACGGCTACAGCCACCCTTTTCGTCCCCGCTCCAGATCGGTCACAACAAGCACGTGATCATTTGAAATTTGACTCTAAAGAGGGTTATGAGTGTCAAATGGAGGTCGATGATCCACCCCGTAGTTGTTTATTTATAGACCCAGTGATGAACACAGGGTACAAACCCACAGTAAACGACGAATAATATTTTTTTTCCTTTCGTGCTGTACAACTGACTGTTGACAGTCTCCATACATTTGTGCGATGTGTTCGTTAGTATGTGTCTGTGTCTCTTCATGTGTCTGCCACCACTCCTACCTTTGCGTCTCAGATGAAACACGAAGCCTTCCTTTCACCTGCCTGAGCTCAGTCAATTACCATGGCGACAGCTCACCTCTGCAAGTTTTCGAGTGCCAGTACCTCTTCACCAACGGTCCTGATGGTCGCTTTGACCGGGACAGTCATCTGTGCCTCACTCGCCACAGCTCATCCCCTACCCCACAACCACCATCATTCCTCCTAAGGTCCTGTCGGGTACCTATACCCATGACCAGTCCCTCCCTGTCCATCGAAACTCTTACAACACGACAACGGTGTAAGCTTTAAAGGAAATGGGGGAGGAGAACGGGAACCGACGGGACAGACGAGGAGTTTTCAGGTGCATGGGTCAAAATAACAGAAGAGGGGGATCTTGCAAGGTGAGCATGGGCATTGCACCCTTACTTGGTTACCTGAAGATGAAAGCAACTCGAACTGGTAGTGAGGACCGTCTCCAGTCAGCCAGGAAAAATAGTTGTTGATCGTCATTAGAGGTCTTGAGTATACCATATAGGGATTGTTTCGTCAACAGACACTTGTGTAAATATGCCAGTGCATTATTATATTTAATATATTATATTTTAACATTCTATAATTATATTTTAATTATATACTACATAGACTCGTGCAATTATACCAGTGTACTATGAGCAGCTTTTAAAAAACTTTGATGTTTGCCAGTTTTCTTGTGAAAGGTTGCTACAAATATGTCACGTGATGCTATGTTTTGTTTCTGCGCAGTTGTCCATGTTGTGTGATAATATCAACTGAGCAATAAAGAAAGTGTGAATAAAATAAAACGATAAACTATACAGTGTGTTCAAAACACTTGTCTGCTTTGTCAGAATGCCTGAGTGGTTATGATTCCAAACTTCTCCCTCTGGCAATACAGTCGCGCTGAAGTATACAAATAAATTGATAATATTTTACGGATGGCTACTTCTTAAATATTTCAAGTATGAGTAACGGCATATGTACGCAAGAGTTGCTTGTGTGACTACAGGGTGACTGTACTATAAAGTAGGATTCTTTATATTTTAAGCAGTGGTTTTTCGTTTACAAGCACCCTACTACTGGAGATAAGGTTACAAACAAGGTTCATTCGAGGAGGTCGATGTCTCTACCCGTTCTACCCAACGTAACTACCAACGGCTCAAGGAAGATAGCATTTCCGTTCTTCAGCGCGCTTTGTAAATATTTTCCCTTTGAATTTTCTTCTGTTTTCTGTGGAATTCCTCAGCTAAAATCAACCACCCCCTGGCTTGACACTGGGTGAACTTTACCCGGCATGCACGTGAGGCTCAAGAAACTTGCGAACCTTCGTTTGTCCAGCATCTCACGTGCAGGGGTAGGGAGGCTTTGAACCCAAGTGTACTGATATCACTGATATCACCCCAACAAACTCTATATTCTGGTTGTGACAATATTTTATTAACACGATTTGTCTCTTTACCTTAATTATGTTTTCTTATTTCTTGTAGTACTTTTTTTATTGTTGATGCAATTTGTTGAGTTAGCGGTGTTGTAAGACTCCATTGCTGATCCGTTACAGTCGTATATCTTTACCACGTGACAGTCACGCTTGGTGTCGTCTGTCGGTGAAAGGCCAACGAAAAAAACTTGAGTGGATAAGTTTTATTGCCCCTGCTATCGTTTGGAAGTAAGGAATGTTATACGCGATACACATCCGGCTACATTATACGTGTTAGTCATAAAATATCGGATGGATTACGGATGGATTGGCAGTCTCAGGACTTGTCAAATCACTCCTGTTCTGGCCTCATGTGCGAATGCAAATCTGATGAGTCCTGAGACAGACCAAGACAATCAACCATAGTAATATGTAAGCCTATGTTTATTAATTAAATTTGTAGTTAAGAAAATAGTCTAAATTAATTCTAATTATTCCAATAAAGGGTTCACTCTGGAGGAAGAGAGGGGTCGCAGTAGTTGTCCTTTGCTCAGAGCGCAGCACACCTTCCCCCAGTTCAGTGACGGATACTCTTCCAGGTTTCTCGGTGTCGCGTGACCGTCCCCGACAGGTCAACCTCCGCGCAGTCCGACCCCTTTTGGCAGCAACAAACGATCGACCGACCTCATAAAACACAAGAAGCTCGGGTGAGCGTGCCAAGGTTCCACACCACCAGCCCGCTCGGTACGATAAAGAATGTGAAGACACGTAGACACGTAGAATATCGCGCTTAGTGGCAAATGCTGTCATGGTAAAGAGGACGTCCTACTTCTGGAAAGTTCCTACGAACTGCACACCAACCTTCTGTAACATGCGGTGACTGGATGTCTAGGTCCCTGCTTCCTTCTGTTTATGATTTACAATTCCAGTGGATTTGTCGGAATGAAGGACAAAGCTGTTTGTGGAAAAATCTGCAAGTTCCTGTTCGCTGAGTGTTTTAGGTCGCTTGATGTAAATAAACTTTGTTTGCTAAGCTAGTGAAAGAATGAAGCTACAAATATCAAAGACGTTTGATTTCAAGAAACTAATTTCTTCTTTTAGAGAAAAGATTTGTTAATGTTGGTATTGTGTTATCCCTTCATAGTTTTCAGGATCACGCTGAGCACGTTAAAATACTGTTAGCATCCTAGTAGTCCACTACCGGATAAAGCATCCAGATGGGCAGGTAAGTGAGTTTGTTATGTTTCTCTATCCTGAGCGGAATACTATCATTTTTAACTACCACCTGCTCATAAGGTCAGTTTGCCCTCTACCATGTATGCGTTCCCTAATGTTTGATTAAAAGTTACCAACGCTTATATCTCTCCTGCGATTCTCTCTCTCTCTCTCTCACGCACTAACTAACAAACACACAGACACACGCGGCTATAATCAGGAATGTATCAATATAATGCTTGTTACTGAACAACGTAAGTAATGTGACTGTACCTACCACGTGACCACTCCACGCAATGTTCCACATCTACAGAGAACTAAACTTCATAACAACTTCTATTCTTCGGAAGCTATTTTCAGCTTGAAAGGCAGGATACAAATAAAGTTTTTATTGCAATTTAGTTATAACCAGACAGCACTAACATTAAGATTTTATACTTCTTTGTAGAAAAGAAATATGCCTATAATGAAAATTACCTACATAACTTTATTGAGAGCAACTATATGTAACAGTCGGGAAGTTGTAATATACGGGCATTCTTATGTAAACAAGCCAACCATGACGGCGCATTGACGAAGTGTCATAGTACAGTTTGAAGTGAGTATGAGAACGGATGGGTAGCCAGTGAAGAAAACAAAGGAAAGGAGTGACATGGTCCCGTGTGCTGGCTCTAAGCACCAGACATGCAACGGAGTTCTATACTTTTGCAGTTTATGGATGAGGAATGAGGGTCAGCCTGGGGGCAAGGAGTTACAGTAATCAAGCCTAGAAAGAACAAACGCTTCAGTGAACCTGCAACATCAAGCTTGGTGGAGAATACCTAGCAGTCATCTGAACCTGAACCGACGCAAATAACATTAACAGTAAAAATATTCACAGACAGAAGAAAATAAACACAGAGGCTACCCGAGTCGGAAAGTCTTGCCCGTAAAAAGACTTTAATTTTTAAGATTTAGAAAACATCCTTACGAAGATCTTCTGTAAATTCTTCAGTTATTTGTTTGTACGTTCACTTTGGAAAGATTTACATGCAAGTAAAAAACTAATGATGGAATAATGTCTAATGATACCAGATAATGATACGTTCAAGATAAGACTTGCCGAATTCAAAGTAACCCACCCTTTCCATTCTCAAGATACACACCCACAAACATCAGCATGTACAGGTCAAGGCCACTCGCACAGACGTCAGAGTTGTACAAAGCGAGTCATTAGGGGATGGGAACCAATTAAATCTATTTCCTTTATTTCTTATGGGAAAAACTGTTTCGGATAACGAACATTTCGGATAACGAACAACTTTACAGAACGGATTATGTTCGTTAACCGAGGTTCCACTGTATAAGACAGCATCAGGCTCTAGAAATTCTTCGACAGGAACGGCAACGCGTCTTTGATTGTTTTTAATACGCGCTCTGGATTGTCTCCCTTGCATCGCCCCACGCCTGCTGATGTGAATGCGGTCATCTCTCTCTTTATTTTTTAAAACACGACGATACACATGGAAAAAAAGAGAGATGGAAGGGCTGGGAAAAGATGTTTTCTACCTGGTAACTTTTTATTTTAATATTAACGGTTGAAGACATCGTTGAATGAACTCAGTGATAGTTGTTGCACCTGTGTGTTTAGAGTGCAGTAACTATGAGTATGTCCTCGTGAAGTTCAGGGTCTTCTGACTTGACCCAAATTTGTAAGGAAGACTTCATGATTACTTACAAAGGTTCAGGACACATAAATATTACTATACTAGTAATATACCTTAATTACTTTAACTTTAACATGTATAAATGCACAAAGCATGTGAAATACATCATAATGGCTCAGACAACTTTCTTAAAAATTGTAAAACTCCTGACATGGTGTGAACAAGATCTAAGAAACATTTCTTTAAAAAAAAACTCGTTTAGATCAATAAATAAAGTGGCTTTATAATGACTGATTTAAACTCCGTTTTTAAAATCATAGAACTATAGTATAGACCTATATGAATGCATACTATTCTCTATCACAGACACAGATCAACATTGATTGGGTTCGCTTCACTAACCGTCACGCTCGAATGACAAGCTGTGTGACGCAAGGTACTTAAGCAGGAAGAAAAAAATATCGTTTGTAGAGGTAGCTCACCACATCGCATTGCACACCTGAGACTGTCGCACGTCCTGGAACGTTAAGGTGATCGAGTTCGTAGGCGAGTGTAGACAGCGTCTGTAGCGCCCTAGGTGACAGCTTCCTAGAGGTTTGTTTGGGGGATTTTTCATTTTCTTTCGTCCGCTATTTATAAGGCAAGCCAGCTCCGATAAAAACAAAAGGCTTTTCATGAAAATATTCACTCGGAGTCATGAGTTTGACAGTGAAACGTCCTTGTTATTCCTCCAATGTTCCAGACCAGCCTGACCGGAACTACTGCAACAGCAATCGCTTTTCAATTCACTCCAAGAGAGAGAACGAGTTACAAATGGCCAGGTGGGTTTGTACCTTTCCAGAAGTTATGTATTCTGAAAAAATACTTGAATTCTTAGGTCATATTTTAAATGCTTACTTTCATTAGATTATTACTTTTATTCTGTGAGTATAAAGACTTACTTGTAACGATTTCTAACACCGTAGCCACATTTTGAAATGCTCAGCATGTGCCTAAGAAATATAGAAACAGGAAATCCAGATCAAGGTAAGGAAATGGTTTTAATTAGTAGATATTTTAGATTGTAACCAAACTTTGTGGTAGGACCTTTGGTTAATGGCGGCTCCTGAAAGGCATAGAGCCAATCAGTCCGTTCCTTATTGTTGCACCAGGGAGGAGGAAGGATGTTCTCAAGGAGAATTTTTCTCTAAAAATCTAGCTCTTCCAAACAAACACGACAAGATTGGCCCAAGCTTGGTGCTTCATTGGTCTTCATTGGCATCAATATTGGCTCTTCTTCACAATTCTTTACAATATATTGGCCCTAGATTGGCTAAGTCTTGGCACCAATGTATCACTCATCTTATCCCAATATTGGATCAGTCTAAATAACAATAGGCTAATATTGAGCCGATCATGCATTGCCCAAGATTCCAATGTAACCCCATGTATTGCCCATCTTATCCCAATATTGGACGAGTAATTGTTTTCCAAAAGTGGGTTCTCTTTGGTGCGTCGTTCAGATCCGGATCTGATGGCTTTCCAATATCAAAAGCAGTTGTAAAACACGGAGCTCGCCTGATGATCGTGGTCTACTCATAATGTGTGCTTGTTTTACCGTGCACGAGACGACACTAGTTACATTCAAATTTCACAAACTTATACGTTTATTTCTCTCGTTTAACATGGGAAAATGTACAACAGGTGTAGAGTCACATACACGAAGAGGCATGTAAATTTAAAATGGATTTATTTACATTTTTACAAATGCATACCAATTTTATCCTATTTTACACATGTCCAACTCGTAGCACCTACAGTTTCTAATGGATAATTATACCTAAGTTACTAGGCTACTGATGACTATTGAGGGTGGGGGGAGGGATTTTGAGGTACGGAAACCACGTGACAGCGGACCAAAACACCTACCCGGTGCAATGGACTTTATTCAGGCAAGCGCCATCTCCAAACCATAACAGCACCTCAGATGCCAGTGGCTACATAGACTGAAATATGTATCAAACGGTCCGTGATACTTGATTTGGAATCCACTCCACTTTCTCAATTTTACGATTACCGAAAAACAACCGCTACAGAGACACTACATTTTGGAAGATAATAAAATGAAGCTTGTTTGACACTGCTTTGTAACTGGTAGCATGATGCCAATGAAGCTTTTGGGGGGAGGGGGGTATGGGCTGAAACGTATCTCCCGCACTGGAAATAGGAGAAACTGAACATGTTATATATAAAATGTTATAAATAAAGTCACGTGAGTCGCTTGACGTGGGAACAGAACATCTGGACAGTCTACACGTTACAGAGTTCTTCCTGGACGAAGGGAAAAGAAAGGAATGAACCCACCCACACACACACACCAGTCACGTTGTGGCGAACAGGGTGCAGACACTTCTTTTTGCGATTTTGCACTCTTAGTGGGTTGGAGATTTGGGGGAATTTAGGGAGGGCTGGGGCAGGCACCGCAGTTTGCTTTCCGACCTCAACTGAATTTGATCTCTCCTCCTTATGACTTTTTACTGGGCTGTTATCTATTGAAGCGTAGCTGTTGGCACTCTACTCCGGAGTCTGTCATGCATGACCCCAGCTTTGACCTGCTTCTGAACTGAAGTACACATACCTGTGCTACACACTAGTCGGGTATTTGCAAGAGGCCTTTGTAGGTTCTGATCCTCATTTACTGATAATCATCATCTGTAATACTTAAGAAATGCCAATTAGGAGTGCTTCAATCAGATTTAGAGTAGGTGTCTCTTAAAAGTTCATACCCTACTCACATACCCAATAATTTATCTTATGATTTCAACTGTGCATTTTGCACAGATCTAGAAGAAACGGAACTTGATTAAGTTTGTGTCCTAGGTATACTCTCCTTCAAGAGAAATATATACCTTTGAATTTTATAGACATCCATCTATTTTTAAGTTAACTTTTCTACTCAGGAGCAGTAGTAGGACGATACATGTAGATGTAACACAGCACTTAATATTTTCTCTCTCTCTCTATCTCTCTCTATCTCTCTCTCTATCTCTCTCTATCTCTCTCTCTCTATCTCTCTCTCTATCTCTCTCTATCTCTCTCTCTCTATCTCTCTCTCTATCTCTCTCTCTATCTATCTATCTCTCTATCTCTCTCTCTATCTCTCTCTATCTCTCTCTATCTCTCTCTCTCTATCTCTCTCTCTATCTCTCTATCTCTCTCTATCTCTCTCTCTATCTCTCTATCTCTCTCTATCTCTCTCTCTATCTCTCTCTCTATCTCTCTCTCTATCTCTCTATCTCTCTATCTCTCTATCTCTCTATCTCTCTATCTCAGATAAGACGGAAGTTCGGTTGTCACTAATACCGACAGAATCCGCTAACCTGGTTTTGGGTCTCGCCCTGCCCTCTTTTTTGGCTACTGCATCTAGTTACAGCTGATTACCCTGACCTACTGGCTTACTATTACACACGATCGAGTTCCCCTCCCAGCTTGCTGTCTACATTCTTTTTCACCTATTCGCTTCTGCCTGCCATGTGCATACCATAGATGCCTGTCACGGTCAGGGCAGGTAGAGGGGGATAGGGGTAGAGCTGCCCCCTGTGTTCTTACCCCTCTACCCATGGAAAGCGTGGAAATCAGTCGTGGATCCTCATGTGCTGTTCGTTTGATTCTCACCCCTTGTCAGCTGGATGGGGAGTGAGATGGACGTGATGCGAGACACAGGACCGTTGACGGGGGGGGTAAGGCAGGCACAGGGACCAACAACCAAAGGTGCTCCACCGCCTACTTGACAACGGCCATGGAGACGCACCTTGGAACGACCACCCACCTACAGACTGAGGGAAGGGACCTAGCATATGACGTAATGGCTAAAAATAACCCTGGGTTTATAGCCGATAAATAAAATGTTTCAAATGGTGTCTACACATTTTAAGCTGGACGAGGACACATGTACTGAGGACCGTCACCTGGGGACAACCACGTAAAGAAAACTAGATTCGCCATTTGGAAATTCATCAAACGCTAAACACAAAACGTCGATCGCTCTCCAGTTTTTTTATTTTTATGGCATTTTTTCTGTTCAGTTGGATGCTGTTCATTGGCGTGTTTGCGGTTGCGATGATCCCAGCGAGGGCGCAAGACCAGCTAAACGTCACATCCGGTGACGTCGTCATTGGCGCTTTATTTGAAGTCAACGAGCTTGAAAATGGCGCTTGTGGCGAGTTCAGCGCAGAAACGCTTGAGGAAGTCCTGGCAGTCACCTGGTTTCTGCAGTCTCTCAATGTCAGAAACTTCGTTCCTGGGATCACATTAGGCAAGGTTCTTTTGCTGACAGATACTAGAGACGGGACGACATACAGACAGTAAAACACATACAGACAGTTAAACACAGATATACAGACAAGAGAAAAACCACTATCTCTCCACTTCTTGAATAAATTCTATAATTTGCTCTCTCCGTCCCATACATATTTTCCTCGCCTGTCTACTTGTCATTTTTGTTTTCAATATTCATATCCCTGCCATATATTGTAACTGACTAAGAATACATTTTCTTTCTAAAAGGTTTGGATGTCTCCCGAACTTGCTCCAGTACTGAAAAGGCTGTGAACAGTGCTATTCGATTTCTCAATGACTACAATGTTGGAGACATCGTCAAAGAGACACCTCTTCTATATGGTAATGTCAGCCTAACGAGGACTGTTTCTCATTTTTATTAAGATGAGTGGGTGGATGAGTGGAGTGAGTGAGCGATCAGACGATGCTAAATCAGGTTCAAATCACAGGTTTGCTAGGACCTTCCAGGACCGAAGAGGCCAAGGCCATTTCACGACTGCTAGGGTCACTTCCGCCAAACAAACGTCTGTTGCAAATAAGTGGCTCGGCAACGGGAAGCGAACTCAGCGACAAGACCCTCTATCCTAACTTCTTCCGGGTAATTCCCTCAGACAGCACCCAAGTCAAGGTGGGATTTGAGTTTGCGCTCTATCCTTTGTTTTTTCATACTAAGGCTACAATAATGTGGAAAAATAAGTAATTTTTATTGTCTAGGCACAACTCTAGGTCAAACTGCTGTTATTTTAATGCGTAATAAAAGGCTTACTGATTGGCGATTATGTTTACTAAGTAGACAGGTGTGCGGATGAAAATTCAGCGATGTTGTTTGGTACCAGGTTTACAACTGAAACTTCTCTTTCACTACATTTTTTTTAATTCAGGTGCTGCACAAGCTGCTACTGCAGCTGAAGTGGAATTATGTGGCCATCGCATATAATGATGACAACTATGGCCGCCCTCTGGCAACAGAGTTACGGAGTCTGGCCGAGGAGACAGACATCTGTGTACCTGTCTTTGTCAGTCTACCTGTCGACTCACGTTCCATCCTATTTGAGACCAGAGCTTCGGACCTTGTTAATAAGGTACATCTCCTTTAAAGAACTGGCATATTTTTAACAACAAAAAAGACAATACCTTTGACTGGGCTTATGCCCAATAAATAAATAAAATAAAATGAAAAAATATTTGTACGTAAGGAATGTTCGTGAATAAACGAAAGGAACGAACAGTAAAGATTAAGCATACTAAATTACTCTTCTGTAAATATGATCATGTTTTATGTGAAGAAAATGAATTATGATTATGTTGTTAATAAATGCAGTCAAACTAATTATGTTTCAGATGAACAGTGCATCTAATGGACTAGTCCGAGGCATCGTTATTATCGGAAGTTCGTTCACCATCAACAGACTGGTCAAGAAGCTGTTCGACACCGTCAAATACGTGAACCTTGTTCTGGGGGAAACCGTGGCCTTGCAGCAGAGGAACCTCCAAACCACTTCCGGGCAAGTGATGTCAGTTGCGCGCGGCACTCTTGTGACGTCACCGCCTTACTTTCCCGTGCTGGAATTTCGTTCATTCTGGAACAATCTCTGGACCAATCAAACACTTTTTACGGAATACGCCACGAGAATTCCCTGGCTCGGTAGCTTTTACACCCAGCTAACCAGCTGTGATCCAAAACAGTTAGCTTGTTGGAACAGTAAAAGGGATATTATTTCCCCTTTAATATTTGAAAAGGCCAGTGGGAAGGATGTCAGTCTATACACGTGGTATCATCTGAAAGCTGTCGCTGTCATGGCCTCCCTTTTAAAACAAGAACAGGCAAAAAGATGCATCACCACAGGTCCAGCCGTGTGTCCAGGTCTGAAAGCTCTCATCACAGACCGAACCAGTCTCTTAGACACTCTACGTAACTCTACCTTGTCGCTGCAAGAGCTTGGGACAGAAATTTCACAGTTTGCTAACATAAGTTCTCTGGCATTTGACATCAACGGTGAGCTGCGTATAAACCAACCCGACAATAGTTACACAGTCTACAACCTTCAACAAGATGCTGGATCTCAGTACATTTTCAAGCAGGTATCTTGTATTTCTCATACTATTATTATTTATTGTCTTATTTTGTCTTTGTTATTGTCTGTTTCTATATTACTATTTTGTATATCTTATTTTGTATTGTATGGTGCTTATCCTTTTCGTCTATTTTATTGTGCATGCTATTGTATCTTTCCATTTTATCATTAATCTATTTGTTCATTTATGACTACTCAATTTATTTTTTTATTATTTAGTTCATTTATACATCCATTCAAAGGAAGCTATGTTATTTAGACGTTTATCAAAGTCATGCAAATAGTGTACGAAGGATGAATAGAAAGACGCTGCAATATTGAGTGGCTGAGTTAATGGAATCAGTCAAGGGAGACTTGTTTCAAGTTGTCATGGGTCGGTGATCACGCTTGCTCCAGATTGCGACATTCACCAATGAGCAGCTGGCACTGAAGACTTCTGATGCAATCTTCTACACTGAAGGTGGAAGTCCTCTCACTTGGTCCGACAGGCCACTCGCTCAGTGTAACGCCAACCACGACTGTCTCCAGTGCGAGAAGGACGTAGCCAATGACGTAGTCTTCATGGAAGGAGACGTTTACGTGGTTGGCATCGTGCCAATACACGAGACCAGCACGTTCTCCTCCCTTCACTGCGGCAAGATCCAAACTCTGGCTGGCGCAGACATTGCCGAGTCGCTGGTTTTTGCAGTAAAACAAATCAACAAGAAAGAGGGCATTTTTAAGGTACCAATAAGGAGTGTATTTTAAATTAATATTAATTACTTTGTATAATTGATCAAATGACAATTTTGGTGGCTGTTACAATGTTACTAGTAAACAAAAATATTTTTCAGATGTTAGGTTTGGTGTGCAAACTGTTTTAGTCAACGCTTAGCTGTCGCACTATCACACTAATAAGCCATCATTAAATTTTTTATTTATTTATTTGTTTTTGGTATACGTGTTTGGACCCTGACCAATTTATCTTCAGAGCTTGTAAAACAAATGAAGAAAATAATGCAGACAAGTACACTTTATAATAATATAAAGGCGTTGGATACTTCTGGGAAATTGTAAAACGAAAACACCTGGAGGAAAGTACGAAGTAAGAACATTTGATGTTAATCACATCTGATCAATAGCAACTCTTTTATTTGTAAAAACATGTGGTAGACGATCTCACCCTCTCATAGACACAAAATACGCGAGAACAGCGAAATTTCTGACTAAGACAATAGTTGATCCCTCAATGTTCAATTATTTGCATCTTCAAATGCAGGACATCTTTCCAGGACGTAAGGTTGGTGTGTTGCTGATCAACTCCTGCAGTAGTCCACTGCTTATTCGACAGCGACTTCTGGACCTGCACACGGGTCGTCTGGTCCTGCCTGATGGCAACATGCGCAATAGCAGCGTCATATTGCCTTATATTATGGGATATGTAGGTGCTTTTGCCAGTGGAGATAGCATGGCGGCTGCCGACACTCTTACAAATATTGGCAGACCTTTCGTTCAGGTGAGTCCTAGAGGAATCAACCTACAGCAAACCGTCTTACAATCTACCAATACTTTGTTTTACGCTTATGAGATTTTATCAATATTTTCAGGACTTTTCTGTTTCTAAATATTGGGTCTTGCATTTAATGCCCTCGCTTTCATGGAGCTTAATATACCTACTTACGTCATAAGTATTTCTTCTTTTACTGATTCTTTGTTTTGTTTCCTACAGATCAGTGCTGCTTCCACCTCTCCTGTCCTCAAAGACAGATCTGTGTACCCCTACTTCATGCGAGTAGTGCCACCAGACAACATTCAAGCTCAGGTCATGCTGGATGTTGCCGTCAAGCTCAACGCCAGCTACATTCAGATCGTGTACGACAAGACCATCGCATACGCTCGAGCATTCGTGCAGGCCATTGAAGATGCCGTGAAGAGCAACTACGCCAAGGTCTGCATCGCTCAGAAAATCGCCATCACTCCAGTGAACGAGGTCAGCGAGTACAAGTGGATCAAGGACGAGCTCCGTAAGAAGAGTGCTGCCAGGCTGGTCATTGTTTTAGCATATCCTGCAGAAATTTCTAAACTCACAGACGCAATTCTACCGGAGCTTACCCCCAATGACAACTTCCTGTTCCTAGCAAGTGAATCGTGGGGCAGACGTCAGCCACTCATCGAAGGCAAGACTAAACTGGAAGGTTCACTCGTCCTTTCACAAGAAATTCCAATCGACTTGTCATTTGACGCTTATTTCAGGTCGCTGGATCCCACACAAACAGAAAATATTTGGCTCCGATACTTTTGGGAGACACGAAAAAGCTGTTACTTTGACAAAAGTTTTGAAAGGAAAGGCAAAACAGGAATGTGTCCTGACAATGTAGCCGCTGATTATGTCGACGATCCAAATGCTTCTCTCCACATACAAGCCATGTACGCCCTCGTCATTGGCGTCAACCAGACTCTGAGTCGCCTCTGTGGGCCTGCAGCTCGCTCCATGTGCGATGTTGTCCACTCGGATGATCTTGTCAAGACACTAAAGACGGTGAAGCTGGACTTGTACAATACAGGTGAGCGTACACAGGTGTTTGACGACAACGGAGACGGGCTGGTGGGCTTCAAGATCCTGCAGGTGACGAGGGACAGGACAGTCTCGGACAACACCATGGTCTACAAAGAAGTAAATTGTTTCATACTGACGTGTGAAATTAAATGCAACAAGTTTCATTTATTCATTACTTTATCCTTACATAACAAAATTTCTCTAAAGAAAGATTCTATTCCTTGAAACATATTTTAACATAAACATGGCATCAGATGTCTTTTAACTTGTAGTAACTGTGTTGTTATGTCTATACATTCTATTTAGTGATAAAAATTGTTACAATCACTTCTACTCATTCTCTTTCACACTCACTCACTTTGTCTCTATTATATAGAACTTCTACCTTGACATTCGTGATGCTGATACGTTTACAAAATAAGAAAATGGATACAAAGTTGTGTTTGTTTATTTAACTATAAAGAACTGAAGTGCTATTACACGCTAATGTTCTTTTTATCCCAACTCTGGATATTTGTTAATATATTGTACATATTTTTAATATACTGTACATACTTTTGATATGTTGTACATATTTTTTAATAAGTGAATATTTCGGCCATTGTCTTTTGTCTTCATTGTCTTGTTATAGTCACTTCTCGTTTATCATTGTCTCTTGTAATTATTGTCTCTTTCATCTGAATAAGGTTGGCTCGTGGGCGCATCAGACTCTGTCCCTCAATGAGAAGGAATTATCGCCACTCAGCCGACAGATATTTCTATCAACGTGTCCTAACCAGGTGGAATGTGATGTTTGTTTTGTGCAAGAAGTATCGACAGCACGGTACAACGCATTGGGTTTTCTTCTCCCTTACCTTCTTACTACCCCATTGAGCCTCTCCTCTTCCTTTCTTTTCTTCTTTGTTTTTTTTTTTTTTTTTGTTGGTTGTTGTTTGTTGTTGTAGTAGTAACCTTTTCTAACAGGTTTATTAATAATTTTGTATCATCATTATCTAATTCTGTTAGCCGAGCTGGTATTCCTGCCTCTTCACCATTTGTCATCTTAATATGACTTTTCTCTTTTCCAGCACAAGCAATGTCCAAGACATCAACGCAGCGGCCATTGGTGTGGGTGTTGCTTTTGCTGTTGTTGTCTTCATCCTGCTTGTTGCACTTCTGTGTATGTGTCTACTCTACAGGCGGAAAGGTAACAATCATAAACAATATAAAATCTTTACTTTCTAATGCCATCTACTTATATTTAAAATGTCAGAGATGTATGATATCAATCGGTCTTCTTCACGAAGTTGATGGAGGACGTCCAGACCAGCTTCACAAGTCACACGTCACGCAAAATAACACATTGAAAGTGCCTCAAAAATGTTTATGAGATTACATAGTAGATACTTTCTTGAAAAATGTTTGCTAAACATTTACTTTGCTATGTTGTCTCTCAGCTAAGAGTCAGCACAAGAGTGCTACGATATTGGAAGCCAGGACCCGTCCACAGTTCACAGCACCATCCGAGTTCGTCAACAAAGACATCGACAATGAAACATCGGACGTCTACCACAGTCTACATCCCAAGGATGACAGAAGTCATGCTGCTCAGACTGAGATGCATTCTCAGCCATCCTGCTGCACACCAGGGAAGCGATTTACACATGCAGGGTACATCACTCCAGTTAATGGACACCGACTCCCTCCTTCTCCTCTTCCCCAAGAACAATTATTTTAAATAACTTCAAAAGCTAAACCAGTTCATGATGAGACTGATGGACTTCGTGTGACCGGTGAAAAAAGATAACCTAAAATATTTGACATAATGTGCTAGGTTTAAAACTGTGGATCTCGGTTCTTTTGACTTACTGTTGAACTTTTTATGGAATGGAATTTATTTTAGAAACTTTTGAGATATTTATTTTGTTAATTTCAACTTCATCAGTTCAGAAACAGGCCAGCTCTGACGGCTACAGCCACCCTTTTTATCCCCTCGCCAGATCGATCACAACAAGCACGTGATCATTTGAAATTTGAGCGTAAAGAGGGTCATGCGTGTCAAATGGAGGTCGATGATCCACCCCGTCGTTGTTTACTTATAGACCCAGTGATTAACACGGGATTGCACCCTTACCCGGTTACCCGAAGATGACAGCAACTCTGTAGCAACTGGTAGTGAGGACCGTCTCCAGTCAGCCAGGAAACATTGTGGTTGATCGTCATTAGAGGTCTTGAGTATACCATTTAGGGATTGTTTCGTCAACAGACACTTGTGTAAATATGCCAGTGCATTATTATATTTAATATATTATATTTTAAGATTTTATAATCAGGGCCGCCGAGAGCCAGCCCGGGCCCCGGGACAGACGACCTCTCCGGGCCCCTTGTACTTATAATCGTAAATTATTTCCCCAGTATATAATGTATGTTTACAATTCGAATCTTCAATAAGAAGAAGAAAAAAAATCCACTGACCAAGGCCGGGCCCCCTTGACAGCCGCGGGCCCGGGTACACCAGACCCCCCTGTCCCCCCCTCTCGTCAGGCCTGTTTATAATTATATTATAATTATATACTACATAGACTCGTGCAATTATACCAGTGTACTATGAGCAGTTTTTAAAAAACTTTGATGTTTGCCAGTTTTCTTGTGAAAGGTTGCTACAAATATGTCACGTGACTGCTATGTTTTGTTTCTGCGCAGTTGTCCATGTTGTGTGATAATATCAACTGAGCAATAAAGAAAGTGTTAATAAAATAAAACGATAAACTATACAGTGTGTTCAAAACACTTGTCTGCTTTGTCAGAATGCCTGAGTGGTTATGATTCCAAACTTCTCCCTCTGGCACTACAGTCGCATCGAAATATAAAAATAAATTTATAATATTTTACGGATGGATACTTCTTAAATATTTCAAGTATGAGTAACGGCATATATACGCAAGAGTTGATTATGTGACTACAGGGTGACTGTACTATAAAGTAGGATTCTTTATATTTCAAGCAGTGTTTTCTTGTTTTTTTTTTTACAAGCACCCTACTACTGGAGATAAGGTTACAAACAAGGTTCATTCGAGTATGTCGATGTCTCTACCCGTTCTACCCAACGGTAACTACCAACGGCGCAAGGAAGATAGTATTTCCGTTCTTCAACTCGCTTAGTACAGATTTTCCTCTGAATTTTTCTTCTGTTTTCTTTGGAAATCCTCAGCTAAAATCAACCACCCCCTGGCTTGACACTGGGTGAGCTTTACCCAGCATGCACGTGAGGCTCAAGAAACTTGCGAACCTTCGTTTGTCCAGCATCTCACGTGCAGGGGTAGTGATCGAGGCTTTGAACCCAAGTGTACTGATATCACCCCACCGCACTCTATATTCTGGTTGTGACAATATTTTATTAACACGATTTGTCTCTTTACCTTAATTATGTTTTCTTATTTGTTGTACTACTTTTTTATTGTTAATGCAAGCTGTTGAGTTAGCGGTGTTGTAAGACTCCATTGCGGATCCGTTACAGTCGTATATCTTTACCACGTGACAGTCACGCTTGGTGTCGTCTGTCGGTGAAAGGTCAACGAAAAAAACTTGAGTGGATAGGTTTTATTGCCCCTGCTATTGTTTGGAAGTAAGGAATGCTATACGCGATACACATCCGGCTACATTATACGTGTTAGTCATAAAATATCGGATGGATTACGGATGGATTGGCATTGTCTCTAGACTTGTCAAATCACTCCTGTTCCGGCTTCATGTGTGCTCGCGAATGCAAATCTGATGAGTCCTGAGACAGACTAAGACAATCAACCATAGTAATATGTAAGCCTATGTTTATTAATTAAATTTTTAGTTAAGAAAATAGTCTAAATGTATAATCAGGGCTTCTGCTTACGCAAAAAATTGCGTACAGTACGCATTAAACATTCGGAGGACCCCTTCAATTTTCGTCAATGGGGTCCCCTTCAAATTTGGGCGAAGAACAGGGACCCCTTAAAAATATGAAGAAGGGGTCCCTGGGACCCCAAAGAATTTAGCCTTAGCAGAAGCCCTGTATAATTATTCCAATAAAGGGTTCACTCTGGACGAAGAGAGGGGTCGCAGTAGTTGTCTTTTGCCCAGAGAGCAGCACACCTTCCCCCAGTTCTGTTAAGTGACGGGTATTCTTCCAATCGCAGGTTTCTCGGTGTCGCGTGACCGTCCCCGACAGGTCAACCTCCGCGCAGTCCGACCCCTCTTGGCAACAACAAACGATCGACCGACCTGATAAAACACAAGAAGCTTGGGTGAGCGTGCCAAGATTCCACACCACCAGCCCGCTCGGCCCCGATGGGACACGTTACGATTCAGACTACTTTATTACATACATAGAGTAACCAAAAAAAAAAAAAAAAACCGAGTATCAGTGCCTCTAACGCTCACACAAAGAAAAGGGGTATATAAAAATAAACGATTAACACAAAGAGAAAAATCAAAAATAAAACAATTGCCCTGTGCACAGGCGAGTCCCAGTAATCGTGAACAAAACACACCATCCGCACGTGAGAGGCGAAGCGTCTGTTCGGTGTGGTTGCTGGCGGCAGCCCGCCCCCC